>JAXGGA010010852.1:0-45064 GCA_038373865.1 Uloborus plumipes
CTGTTAGATTCGCCACGGACCAGAATATAAATGACCCGGTTTTCAGACCATGCTGCGATGCCCAACGCTGATAAAACGCATCGATAAAATGCGTGCGATTTCAACTCAGTTGTAAAGCCTTTGATTTGCTGCACAGGTTTTAAATCAAGCACTGACTGACAGAATAATTTTGGATGATCGAAAGAAAAACAAGCAAATTATTCAACTGGGGAATAGAAATATAGTTCACAGTTTGAGCATTTTTAGCATGGAACTTAATCATTTTTAGTCCATGGCGGATTTACCAGACCGCAAATATGAGGGGTTCTCATCATAATAGGGAGAAATGCCTTATGACTGGCCCCCCAAATTTGTAACTATGCCACTGTGTTTAGTTATTACAGTTTGTGCTGTGATAAATTTTCAGTAGAAACTAGGAAACGTGAGTGTTAAAATTGAAAAATTTACGCTGATGAAATATTTTCAAATGATTTTTCCTTCCATTGATTTCATTGTTGGTTTTTAAGTTGTTACATAAATTCACATAGCATTCAAACTGTACAATTTTTGTTTCATATTTCCAAACGTCATATTTTTTTACGTACTTTACGTTTGTGACACATATGCAATGGAAGACCTTTGTGCAAGAAAGGGACAGCTCCATTTTAAAACTTAGAGAAATGACCCAAACAGAAAAAAGAGGGGAGACGCTTTAAAAATTTACTTTTAAAGATGCTTTCTTTATGATTCGGATTATATTGGAATTTGTTTCTATGAAACCAATTTCAATGACATTTTAATAAAATATAGTGTTATTTATAAGTAATAAATTGTTGTGCACTAGAGATCTCTCGTCAGCAAAAAAAAAAAAAATTTTTTTTGGAACAATCTTGAATTCAAATTATGTTTCTCGTAGCGACGAACTGCGATAGGTGTGTTTGTTCTTATTGCCGTGTGTGCTCCTTCGCCACCATGCAGGATATGGGCGCCACCGTGTCCTGCATGGTAGCGAAGGAGCAAGGGCCGGTGGACGTCTCGGGAGGTAGCACAGCGGAATGCCCAGTTACAGACTTAGAGTCTAGTCTGAAAAAGGGCCTACGCGACGGCTGATCGCGAGTTTGAAGCGAACTCAACTGAAAATTCGCAAGAGTCTGATGATGAAACACGGAACTGTTCTTCAGGATGTTCTTCATCAACTCCTGGCGCAAATTCGAAAGAGACCGATGATCCAACACAGCATTGTTCTTCAGGATGTTCTTCATCAACTCCTGAAGCAAATTCGAAAGAGTCGGATGATGATCCAACACACAATAGTTCCTCAGGATATTCTTCATCAACTCCTGGCGCAAATTCGAAAGAGTCTGATGATCCAACACATAATTGTTCTTCAGGATGTTCTCCATCAACTCCTGGCGCAAATTCAAAAGATTCTGATGATCCAACACAGAATTGTTCTTCAGGATGTTCTTCATCAACTCCTGGTTCAAATTCACAAGAGTCTGATGATCCAACACAGACTCCTGCTTCTGTTGAAATGGAAGTATTGGAAGAACGTGATCCGGTAGAGCACGGGTGGCCAACCCGCGGAGAAAGAAACCAAAAGATCTCCGTTTATAACATAAGAAGGCTTTTCAGTGAAATACAAGTATTGAGAAATTCGAAGATGATGAACGAATGACTGAAAATAAAATTTAAAAAGCATAAATAACTCCATTAAAGGCGAAAAGAACAACGGCAAACGTCACGAAAAAATACGAAGCGTAATAAACTAACTTTTTTTTTAACAATTTCCAAAACACAATTACTTCATACCTTTACAACAATCACATAACAGTTACAACTCCACTAATATTTATACTGCATACATAGCCTCATCGACTTCAATGGTTATTTTTCATGACAAAAAGAAAATTCATTACATAATATCAATCTTGGAGAAATAAATGACAGCCATGCCAAAATAAATATAGAACAAAATGGCTGAAAATAATTTAAAATCATAATGCCACTAGCGTGTGGTCTCACGAAGCATACGACAACAGGCAAAATGAGTGTGTTAATGTTTTTTCCCATTGTATCGAATATTGAGGAAAAATGAAGAAAAAAAAAACTGGTCTTTTGATAAAGACTATGATTCAGGATTAAAAATAGAATCAAAAATGGCTGACCTCAATTTTACTCATTCAGATTTATTCGGTGTGAAAGGCAGATGCGGCATCGCCAAACAAAGAAGTTTTCGCGCGAATTTCCAAGCTGGGAAATAATGTAAACACTTGATTATGCACAGTCGAACGGTTTTCCAGCTTATTCATTGTTTCAACTCCTGAGCCGTGAAGAGCGAGACAGAAGGTAGAATCAAGAGCCATACGTCACACTTAATGGCCGTGAAGGACAGACAATAATCGATTAGCTGAAATGCAATACGCTCGACGTCAAATAATATTTGTTTGTTTGTTTGGTGAAACATCGGAGAGATTACCATCGGCATTTTCCTTTTTCGGTATACCTATCGGCTGTAAAATGTTTTCCGTGTGTTGACATTCCCGGACAGGCTGAAATCCCTCACATAAAAGTCGCAGAAATTTAAATGTCTAAAACATCATAATAATAGCTCATTTTAGATACACTGTAAAAATAGATGTTGTTTTTACAGTATAATACAGCTAATGTTAAAGTAATTTTACAGTAATAAAATGCAAAATTGCTAATTTAACAGCAGTACACGGAAAATTGCTAGTTTCACAGTTTTATTACTGTGCATTTTACTGTTTTGAACTGGAACTTCTGCTGCCAGTATTATACTGTTGGTTTAACGGTATAATACAGCTGATTTTATAGTAAATTTATAGTACTAAATTATAAAATTGATAGCTTTACAGTTGAAGGGCTTGGAGAATGAAGGGGGTAAGTTACATTTTGAAAAATGAACACTCTGGACAATGGTAAACAATGGATACAGGTAACCAAATAAAACTTGGTACATCCAAAAGTAGATATCATTAGACCGATTTCCTACGCACACTAATGACAAAACCAGGAAACAAAACAGCTGCAACAACTGCTACAATGAAACTTTGAACTTTAATTACTCGCAATTTCTGTTTTGTCGCTTAACCCCTCCATCTCCCAAGACCTTCAGTTTATTGCAGTGCTTTTACAGTTTTAAACTGGAATCTGCTATACTCGACTACAACCTTTCTTGGCAAAAACATCGTGACGTCAGCGTGACGTTAGCCTATGAAAAACGAGCTAGATAAAACGTCACAGCCTACTTGGCGAATTAGAGGAGATTGCTAAATGCTTGTGAGCTCTTATTGGCTTCTCCCGTAGTGACGTCAGTGCCAAGTTAAATTGCATTCAAGTATATACTAGCATTATACTGTAAAAAAACAGCTTATGTTTTACAGTGTAGAAAACAAATTGTTAAGGAGCAAGCAAACTTTTACGCAAATAAATAGGGTAATAGATGACACAGATTTGTTACGGGTGCTTGCACAAATTGCATCCACTGTAAAATACAAATTAAAAGCTCAATTACAATCAGGGTGTCAATGATTTAAATCAATTGATTTAAATCAGTGATTTAAATCGCGATTTAAATCAATTGATTTTTTTTAAAAAATCATCGATTTAAATCACTTTTTATTTTAATCCTTAAAAAATTCTCTTGGACAATCCCAATTTCATTATTTTTACCATTTTCTTTTAGATCTTTGATTTCCATCTAATAAATGGAAAAGTAATCCTACTCATCCCCTCTCCATAGATGCTGGAAGGTTGCAGTCCAAATAATATGTATGCACAAGTAGTGCTATTTGTTGTCTAATATGTGAAATAAAGAAAATACATGCAGGTGCACGGCAGGTGTTGCAAAGAGTGAATTGAGGGGGGAGGGACATGATAGAATGTGTGTGATATACTTTCAGTGAAAAGAAAAAACAAAAACAACCAAACAGAAGATGAATTTTTTATGCCTTGCATTAGCACTGGGCTGGGGGGGGGGGGCGCAGTCTTTATTAGTGGCTGAAATGGAACATATTCCAGCTTTACAAAACAAAAGCAAAATAAAGAGGGGGGGGGGGGCTGAATGAAGTGAGGATTGGGTTGAGCTTCCTGCCCCATTTGATTTTTATCCTAGCTAGTAGACCGGATTATTTTCAGATTGGCTCCTGACACTTTTTTCTGGGTTTCTTACTGGTGAAGCTTTACTTCAAAGGTGTTTTTTTATTTTTAAAAACTTAAAGGTAAATTGTTCATAAATAAAAATTAATTAATAACTGAAATTTCTAATTTTTTTTAAAAAAATAAAAAAAATCCGATTTAAATCAAAAAAATCTGATTTAAATCAAAAAAATCCGATTTTTTTGATTTTTTAAAAAAAATCATTGATTTTTTTACACCCTGATTACAATATGATTGAATAACACTTCCTCGGTTGAATGCTTGCTTTGGTGCAGCATTTCATCTTAAAATAACCACGAAAATTGAGCTAGGCAAAGCAGAATCGCAGAAGAAAATGGTCTTTAATGCTCGCTGTGTCATTAGGATGTTTCGGTTTTTAAAGCTACATTACCGGCGTGCTTTGAAGTACATCGGCTCACTAATGCCACACATGTGCAACTTTACCCTAATTCAGCTTAACGATCAGCAGCGCGTCACTGCCCCGCGCTTCTTTTTGTGAAGAAAATGTGTTTGGGACGACCTACTCGTAATCCGGTGACCGATTTGTTTCGGATCACACGGGAGCTCGAATCAGTTAAACTTCAAGGATTATTTTGGGGGGAAAACAATTAATAAAAAACTTTGTTGCTTTAATACGGGGGTTGGGGGGATCCGCTCAAGACAAGACCTATCGAGTGGGTGACACCTAGGTTGGATGTAAGAGTTTTTAAAATGCATAAGTAACAACTCATACTCAACTCTGCTCCTTTTGTTACAAAGTGTCACACTTAACCTCGAACCCTACCCTTTTAATGTTTCAATAATACATTGTTTTAAAAAAAGGAGTGAAGTCACAGCTCCACCAACATCCTTCCTCCCCCTTGTGATAAGCTGTCACAATTTCGTGAGTGCCCCACCCCTCAAAGCCTACCATAGTTTGTGGACAGCTCCTAAATATTTTAATTCTGAAAAATTCTCCACATTTTATACAAAACGCATTCGTAATGTATATTAAACTTATAATTTAAACTTTCGTTATATCACAAAAAATACAAATGAGTTCCTTCGAAAAATTATACAAACAAAAACCATAAAAAGAGAGATTCATTTTGCCTATTTTGACACACAACAGGGTGGTGATTGTTTGTATGATGCACGAAGAGGGGTCTTACGAAAGTTTTTTGAAAATGTGTCAAACAAATGTCTATAAATTTACTAAGGCGTTGGTCTTCTACGACTTGGTATCGGGTCCTGACCAGCCGGCGGGCTTTCGAAATGCAGAAAAATGTCATGGCGCATGATTATGCGCCATATAAAAGATCTCTTGCGTGTTCTTTAAGCTCTAAATGCCCTCGGCAAAATTAAAGCTATAGCGCAGTTTCACATAGAAGTGCTCAGATGCCTCTATCTGGTGGAAACTAGGCGTCAAAATAAACTGCGCCATGATATCCAAGCCTTAATGGTGTAACATTAAAGACATGATGCGTAATTGGAGGACCGTACTAGATCTGCAAATAGTTCGTAGCCGAAGAGCCCAATTGGAAAGAAAAAAAAACAAACTCTGCCGTTAGTTAAAGTTTGAAGCAAACATGTATCTATGAATCTATATAAATGATGTGACAATGTGTTTAGTTATTTCACAGTACAAAAATGTTTGAAGTTTAGGAGACACTTAATTTTAAAGACAAATTGATTTTTCTGTCTATGAAATTTTCGTCTCTGCTTCATATTGCTGCATAGTTATTCTTTCATTTGTTTCTCTTGCGATTGTGTTCGTGTTTCAAACACTAAATAAACAAAGAAAATAATACAGTTAAGCACAACGATAATGTTTTTAGATGATTATTTATTTTTCGAAAAAAAGAAAGAAGGACGCGAACTGAAAAAAAACAGAATTAGAAATACAAGTCTAGAGAGAAAAAAAAAATGCATTTCTTTGAAGTTAACTATTAAAAATCTTTTTTTGCGAAGTTCCACACAAGATACTACGAATCGCCGAAGAAAGAACCGGAGATTAAAAATAAATTTTTATTCATACCGTGAAAACAAAACCAGGCGGCTTCTTTGTTGCTCAAAAATGTACAGTTTAGAAATGCAGAAACATTTTTTCCGAAAGCAATTCGTTGCTTTATCTCGAGACTTTCTCTTTTTTCCCCTTGAGATAACACGGACAAATACGAAACCAGAAAAGAAAGGGAGAAAACGGAAGACTAAACGACGGCAATAAACGGAGAAACAAAAATATTGGGGTCGCACACGTGATGAAACGTTAGAAACAATCTTTCACAAAACTTTTTAGTTGGGATGATTAATGGTGGTTAGAGAATGATCGTTAGAGACAAAACACAAGAGGAACATTTTTCTACACTCCGTGGCGCTGAAAAAGTCGGAAGAATGGAGGGAAAGTTACAGGAAACGGAACGGATAATGATACGATTCCGAAACATAGTTCCGTTTCAGACGATATAAGTGAATGACTTACAGCGGATTCTCTTCAGCTTTTTCCCTTGGCACACTATTAGATTACTATGGGGTAATTCTACCTCAACCGATGATGCTATGTTTCGAAAGTAACAGCAATTTACGTTGTTTTTCTGTACAGCCATATAACATAACCCAAGCTATGCAATAGAGTAGTCCTAAAAAGACCCGATTTGAGTTTTTGTTCGAATTTTAATGGTCCTACCTACCTTGATTTTTACTGGTCAGCAAAGTCGTAGTCCTGCAAAGTTGCATATGCTGCGGCATCTTACAAAAAATATTTTTATATTTACAACATATATTTCATGGCTAATGTTAAAACAGCGCATAAAATGCAGTCGCATAAGTTAATTATTTTCTGTTACTGGAAATAGCTACCATAATTGTGATTAGTTTTGTATTTTGTTAATGCACTCTCTATTCGGCAGTTGTGCAAACTTCATCCGTTTTGAATTACCTCTATATATTATTGAAATGTTTTTAAAAGATGTCCCATTTATTACACCGATAACATTGGAAACAAATATTCTTGTACATTGGAACCGAATGGGAGGGTAGGACTCAAAAAATTTTCACCTTCGAAATTTTAGACAACACTACTATGGAGCTGGAGTAGGACCAAGAAAGCAAACATGGAAGGTTACCACTACAAATATCCTTATTCAGCAAATTTGGAGTTATAATAATTGCAATACTGGAATTTTTAACCCATTAATGCCTAGCGTCCCTTTTTAGGGACGGTCCAAAAGTGTCTGAATTTTCCAAAAATGAGTATTTCCAAAAAAAATAATAGTGTTATATTATTACTTTGGTATTATTTCAATTCATTATTAACAGATTGTAGCACATAACCGTTGGAATCTTTGGGTTTCCCGATCCTAAAATCTTTGGAAAAAAATGTCAGGCATTAATGGGTTAAATGCACAACTGTCCCTTTTCATTTGATGTATGTTATGCGCGCCGCGGATTCGCAAAAGCAACGTTATATTAAAACAAATCATTTGCAAAATATATTGATTCGGGGCTACAACGAAACCTTACCACAAATCTGTACCTCAGAACCAGACTAACGTAAGTCCATTTTCGTCATTTTTCAGTAGAGGGGAAAAACGATGTATTCGACAATCGTTTTTCCCCTCTACCGAAAAATGACGAAAATGGACTTACGTTAGTCTGGTTCTGAGGTACAGAAATTTGTAATTCAGCAAATGTTAATCTTCTCATTTATTGTCAACAATTGGTACATTGCAAAGCCTATACTTTTTTCAGCAAATAAACTTTCATAGTTCAATTCATTTTGCAGAGAAAGAATACAAATGATCGAATTGACGACCTAGTTGTACAAACCGGAGAAAAAAAAAACTGCAGTTCTTTTATGTTCTTTCAGCATTTTAACGGGTCCATTGCCTCAAAAGTGCATCGGCAGAACAACGTATCATTTCCTTATTTTTCCTTTACGATTGTTGTTATTTAGATGGGTTTTTTTTTCTTTTTCAGTTTTGAAACGGGATTCTTTTGTCCGTATTTGCGCAAGATGAAGCGTGAAAGAATGTATCGTGAAACAGAAGAATATTGGGAAATGTATGATGGCGGAATGAAAGAGACCGGCGAGAACAGATTGAGGAAAATGGCACAAAGAAATCCCGCGCTTCTGCGTGAAGTCCAAATAACTATTTACTCCAATGCAATGACTGACTGATGATACTTTTACAAATCATCGATCAAAGAATAAACGATGCAAACTGTTCCAACGTATTCGGAATAGGATTCCAATAAGAATGTAATCAAAGAACGTCAATACAGTTTAGCGAGTTGTTTGATAAAATGATGAAGATGGTATATTTAGTAGGAATTGCTTCAATTGATATTTGCTTATTTACATATTTATTGTTAAAATTTAATTGAAGCGGATAATTTTACATGACCATCGAATTCCGATGTAGAAACAAATGTCACAATTATTTTTTTTAAATCTTTTCACCATACGGTCATTTTAACTAAATAAAATTTGATAAAAAAAACTTTATGCACTGGGATCGTCTGCTTACTCTTATGTCTGAAGAGGCCATCTTGAGGGGACTTAAGAAACTAGCCGAAGAGGTAAAACACCTTAAGTTTTGCGCGCACAAGGCAGATGTCTCAATGTATAGATCATATCCAACGCCAGTAGGTCGGTCTTGGATTTTACCTCTTTCTGCCGCCATTAGAAACGACGGTGCCTCTTATAGCTTATCTGAGTTGCAAATAATGATATAGATAATTATTGAACAAAAACATTTCTCGAAACCGTGTTATGTTTTTAATGAGTTCGATCTCATTGTGTGCATGTTTTAGTTATCATTTATTGAAAATTCTTTTCCACTGAAATGTCAAAACCTTGCCTAAAATTGTAAGCATTCACTCCACAAACAAAGCATTCTTCTTAATCAGACGAAACAAACCACAAACCAAGATTCCCTCTATCAAGCATGTCTTAATTGAGATGAGTAAAAATGCATATGAGAGATTTCAATAAACACTAATTTTAATGAGTTCGAGATTATTACGTATATAATCTCATCACGTCAATGTTTTACGTTTTGATAGAAATATCTGACACTGAAATTTCAAAACATTGCCTAAAATCGGAAACTTTCACTCCACTCACAGGACAATTTCCTTTGTCAGGCCAACAAATTCCGTCCATCTACATTTGCACACAGCAAAAAATGAACTGTTGTTTTTACAGTATAATACTGGCAGCCGAGGTTCCAATTTAAAACTGTAAAATGCACAGTAGTACACTGTAAAACTAGCAATTTTAGTTTCTTACCGTAAAGTTAGCAATTTTACAGTTTTTTACTGTAAAATTAGCAACTTTACAGTTTATTGCCGTAAAATTTGGCTGTATTATACTGTAAAAATAACAGTATAATACTGGCTGCAGAGGTTCCAGTATAAAACTGTAAAATGCACGGTAATAAACTGATAAAATAGCAATTTTAGTTTAGTACTGTAAAAGTAAAAATTTTACAATTTATTACTATAAAATGAGCTGTATTATACTGTAAAAACT
The DNA here is from genome assembly GCA_038373865.1 of Uloborus plumipes. Classification (NCBI taxonomy): domain Eukaryota; kingdom Metazoa; phylum Arthropoda; class Arachnida; order Araneae; family Uloboridae; genus Uloborus; species Uloborus plumipes. Next base: position 9,677 of record JAXGGA010010852.1, read on the forward strand.
ATTCATTTTTTACAGGGCCGAAAGGGTATGGCTTGATTCAGTGGTCGGAAGTAGCGCGCTACAAGTAGCGAAACTACTGTAGTAGCTACATTTTTTAGTAGTTTGTAGTGTAGCGCACTACTTTTTAAAAAAAGTAGTGTAGTGAGTAGCGCGATACAAAAATATTGTAGTTTGTAGCGATTTCATAAAACTACTTTCTAATGGAGCAAAAAAAAAAAAAAAAAAAAAAAAAAAAAAAAAAAAAAAAAAAGAAAAAAAAAACCGAAAAAAAAAAAAAAAAAGATTCAATCGAGTCTGACTGGCGCATATCGTACACGATTACATTAGCGAAAGCAGTGAGAAAAATGAATCATACAAAATCGAGCTGACCTAAGTCATATCATTTTGACGCCATACGTTCTATATGTTAGACGGCAGTGGTTTCTTTGGCGTCACCATTTTCATATTCCGCCAATATTTGCATTGAATATAGTACATGGCTGAGAAAGGAAATTTTATGAATAAGAGATAACTGAGTGTTAGTGTTTTATAGCAACCGAGAATGTCATGTAAATGAATGCTTTAGCGCTCAATGCTCAATTGGATTATTGTTCCAATATCCACCAAACATGGTAGCAATTTTAATAGAAGAGGATACAAATTTGATAGAAGATGACAATATCGAGCTGCCCTGTCCGGCGTATAATAAATACTTCACAGTTGTTGAAAAGAGTGAAAATGGAAATTTTACAGTTTCGTGCAAACTTTGCACTTTGAACAAAAAACTTTCTGTTTCTAAGTCATCTGCATACAATTTAAAATTGCATATTGAAGTAAGTTAAGCATTCTAAGTTATGTTTCACACTTCAGATAGCTTATTTATTAATATTTCATAATGAATACTAGTACCGTTTTGTATGTTTTTCATATTTCTTTAGTTTTGCTTCTTTAGTGATGGAGTATTGATATATATTAAAATAATAAAAATCAATTATTAAATATTTTTGACATCATTTAACATAATTGGAAAAACGTTTTCATTTCATTTTATCGGTGGCGTATTAATAGGGATGTTGTCCAGACCGAGACCCAACCCCTCAAGGACGTAGCCAGGACTCACGTTAGGGGTGTGCAAGTAGTGGCACCCCAATAGGAGGTCACTCTGACCTCTCAAAAAGTTCTTATCCGATACAAATTGGCTGATGAAATTTGAAAACATTGAGACAGTATTGTAAGGCTGAACTTCTTCATTTTATTTTATTTTTTTTTCTTTAATTGATCAATTTATTTATTTTCGTGATGCCTCACGTCTCTTACAGTAGACATAGATAAGAATGCATTCTTGTATTTTATTTATTTATTTTTTAATCATTCAGTAAAGTTCCGAGTTTCATTCGGTAAATTGAATTTTCTCCTCAAAAACAAGCAAGCTTACTTACGATATTTCACCCTAAAATTTTTATTCTTCGCATACTCAGATTAAAAAAGTTGTTTTCATGCTAAAAGACAAATTTGGGTTTGGTACAAGGATCCGTGTTAGGTAAAGAATGAAGCTGATTTTCTGATAAGTGGCGCCAAGGACTTAAAACTTATTGATGGGAGAGGAGGCGAAGGGGGGGGGGGAGACTCTCAATGACGGAATGAAATTCCAAATTTCACCGAGTAATAAAATACGAACTTATTTGTCTGCACCAGCATGTTGCAATGAAAAGCAGGAAAGGGGACAAAATCGTTTGTCAAAAAAATTAATAAAATGGGAGGTCACAGTGACCTCCCATTGGCTCTGATCTGGGGGGTGCAGCTGCACCCCCCTAGCTACGCCCTTGCCAACCCCCCTGAAGCTCAAAATTAAATTCCTACAATGAAAATTCAATTTTTTTTTCTCATATGTTTTTGAAAAGTAGCGAAGTAGCGATACTGATACATCTTTCACTTGACGATGACATGAGCTCTGCGCGCAGCTACCACACATTAGTGTCACAATTAACCTTTAACTAATACAAAGAATAGGACGAATCAAATTACTATAGGCATATCTTAAAACGTTAAGACTATCAAGAAATATCTAGTATTGTAGTCAGGGTGGCTCTGCTTGCACGTGGTACGTGGCCGTCAGAGCGATAGAGTAGCTTAGGCGTATCGTTAAAGTATTTACTTCGCTTTCACGATTATAGCGAGTGCGTGTGCATGATAGACATTAGCGATAAACCCGTTGGTCATCTTCAAGAGGGGATGTGTGCTACAGACAACTCTGGCCAGTTTAGATTCTGACATAGAGAGGATTCTCGTACCCTCCTTGGGGTACACCGCACAGTTGGCTCTGTAGGAGTTTCAGGTACGGTGTGGGATGGATATATCAGCCTAAACTAGCGTGCCTATTCTTACTTGTTAGATTCTATTTATCTCTAGGAGACGAAGGGAGACTGTCGTTGGACACTACTCTATCCACAATCAATCAGGTCGAAGACATCATCGGCTACCTCAGCTCTCGCTACAGCACTTCAGCTATGGTACTGTTAATTTTTCATTATCTTATCGCAACATTTTGACTGCATTCACATGACACACTTCGTTTGAATGTTTTTCACTTCGTTCCGTCGTGAGTGTTATACTGTTATAGATTGCATAATCTTACTTGTCGAGACAGTGACAGTCTTCTCTAAGGAGAATGAGACACTTTGGTGGGATCTCAGTGCATTATGTTACTCACATGAGTTGGATATCGATGGTTGCTGTGACAAGGACATACATAGATGCGACATGCAGATCAAAAGTAACAGGCGAGATTGCGGGTGAGTGAGTTTCAAGCTTACAGTGAGAGTGTTGGAGGTACGTTTAGTAGGCTTGAGTTTGCTAGTAGTACGGTATTTTGTTTAGTTAGTTATAGGGAACACTCTGTGTTGGGAGAGTTTCTTAGAGGGTCGGTGTTTCTTTCGGTCTGTATTTATAGATGTAGTCTGGCGTCTGGGAGTATGTATTTATATTAATAATAGGATATATTGCAATTACGAGAGTTGTCATTTTTACTTATTCTTATTTAGATTGTACTGAGACTTGTGTATATTGTTCTTTTCATGTTTAGACATACTCATGAAGGATAGGAGTGTGACATATTGAGGGATACATGGTGGTTTTAACATCAGTGGTCACAAGTGGTATGTATGGGTGTGGTGGGGTGGTCGGGAGGGAGAGGTCTATGTGGGGACGTACTGTATTGTAAGATTTATTTTGTATTGGTGGTATTTTGTGACAGATTTTTTGGTCAGGAGATGGGGTGCAAGGGGGGGGGGGAGGTGGATGTGATGTGACATATTTGATTGGTATTGTAGTATTTTAGTGGTACTTCTTTAAATATGCATGATTAGATTGATGTGGGATGGTGTCGGTGTGATGGGAGTGTGCGTACTACTGGATATTGGACATTTGTGGCAGTGTGAGGAGGGAAGTGCACACTACTTTGAGTCTTCTGGGGATATTGTAGAGTTTTTTTTAGGTTGTGGGGGGTGACAGCAAAGGTAGTGGGAGAGGTGGAGTGGGTGTTCATTGTATGGGATGTTGTTCTAGTGGGGGGTTGGTGTTGAGACTTGGATGAGTGAGATGTGGGTGAGGTGAATAGTGCAGATAGAGAGGTGAAGGGTGGTGGGGTTGTAGGGCATGTAGTATATGGATGTAGTATCTGGGTGATAATTGGAGTAAGACAAGTGGTTCTTTTGTACATTAGACGAGATATCATTTCAACGGACAGACAGAGTACAGGACTTGAGAGGGGATATAGAGGTGCGAGAGACTGTTTGTCTTAGATTTAAGTCGTTTACACTGGATGGCGGGTATGATATGATTAGGAGGTACGTTACTCTTGATGTTCTACAGTGGTAGGGCGTGTGATTTGGGTGCAGTGTGTATAGAGGTGTTGTAGTCAGGATGGCAGAGGGTGTATCTGGTGAGTAGGTATGTGAAGTTGTTGACTGGGTCAGTAGGGTATTGGTTGACGCACGTGTGACTGTTAGGGCATGGTGGGATTGGTGAGGAATGAGTGGTATATTTTGTTTGTATGTGGGACTGTCTCAGTGGGAAGTTGGGAGGTGATTTTGTCAAGATGAAGGAGTGAGATGGTATGATGGGAGGTGGCTGGAGAGGATAGTGGATAGTGTTTGATTTTGGCAGCATGTTAATGGGGTGGTGCGAATGGTTGAAGTGTATGATATTGTTGTCACAATTGTGGGGTTGTCTTGTTTAACTTTTTTGTTAGGTTTGTTGGATGTGTTAATTTCTGGGCATTTAATTGGTGGCTATCTGATTTTTTTTATGTCATTGATTGTTAGTTTATTTTTGGTAGTTGGAGGTTTAGGTGTATTCTTTATGGAGTTACAGATTACTGTGGTTAGTGGAGATGGTGAATTACGTGGATAGAGGGAGTTTACATATGAGGTAACTTTTTGGTTTTTTGGATGACTAGAGATTGCTGGATGTTATATGGGTTAGTTTAGAGGTTCTGATATTTCAGTCTGAGTTATTTCAATGTGAGTGATTATGTGTTGTTGTTAATTATGATGACTGTGGTGCATTATTAAGTTTTGATTGATATGTTGTATTTTGGAGCGGTATATGTTGATGTAGACTTCATGTGGATAGTGTGATCTGTTTTTTTTAGATTTCTATTTAGGGGAGAGTAGTCGTTGGGGGCACAGGTTTGTAGTGATGTGGGCGCGATTCAATATTGTAGGGTGGTATATCATTTGTGATCGTATAGTGTATTTAGATTTGGGTGAGCGGATATGCACTTTGTTAGATGTACACGGGGCACGGGGGATATTAGTGGAGTAAGTCATGGTGATTGATACCTGGATATGGTTACGACAGTCTTTGCGTCGTAGTACGGTGTTATGTTAGTTAGTAGATACGATTAGTATTATGGTACCGTAGTTTGACAGTTACTCGTCTGCATGTCTGGTGTTTGTGCTATTCTGGTTAGTGTCATGGTATCATGACGTCGATTCTTTCGATGTGTTGCGTTTCATAGTGTGTTGACTGTTTGATCACTTGGATTTGTGCGGTAGATCTTGAGAGTTTTACTCTTTTTTTAGAGAGGTGTGTGTTCTATAGGGACTCGGGATGGTAGTGTTATTGATTGTTTTTATCTTAGTAGATTTTAAATCCGTGTGTATAGACATGTGGAGGGATTAAGTTGGTGTGACGACTTTATGCATGTGTATAGTAATGCTACTAGATTTTGCATGTGACATCAGGTAAGAGCTGGGTTGTGCTTGTTGTTTGGTAGTGTTGGTTGGCGACGTTTGCGGAGAAATTAGGTAGAACTGCGTGTGTTTCTGTGTATTTATGAGTCATTCTCTGGTTGTGAGTGTGGGTGATAGCACACAACACACGTGTAGTTAGATGGATTTATGTAGTTGGTTTTATGTGGCAGGTGACATAATGTGATTTTATAGACTATTTATTGTTATGTCGGAGTCAGGGTGGGGACTTTGGAACGAGATCTGTGTGATAGTTTGTCTGGTAATATTGGTGGCAGTAGTATTTTTAGAGAAGTTGTGGGTGGTGGGGCAGATTACAGTAACATTGGGAGGAGAGGAGAGACGAGTACACACAGGAGAGCAATTTGGATTGTGTAAGTCATGTATCTGTTTTTTGATATAGGGGGGAGGTTTTTTTTGTTTAGTATGGGATATTGTTTTTGTGAGATTGATATTATTTTTAGGTGATTAGGGTGTAAGGTGTGAGTGTGTATTTGGGGAGAGGATGTTTTGTGGGGAGGTGGGGTTGTTGGGTTGTTTGATTTTGTGGTTGTGGTTTGAGGTTGAAATTAGTGTTTTTTTGTAATTGTTTTTTGTATTTGTAGTTTTTAGGGTTGGTTTTTTATTGGAGTGTACATATTTGGGATCGGACACTAGGGTACTCATTCTGGTTTTAGACTTAGGGACTGATAGGGGTTCTTTTATGACACGAGTTCTGTAGTGTATGGAATAGTACTGACAAGCACGTGGTGATATTGTTCTCTTGTATCTCTTATGATATCTATATTTTGAGAAAGGTTGGATTTTTGTGAAGTATGGTGTGTGTGCGCGTGTGTGTGTGACTTATGTATATGTTTGGTAGAAATGAGATGGAGTTTGGGGTGTTGGTGTGTTTTGGGATTGTTTGATTCTCTCCTATCTCTTATTCTCTTATCTCTTTAGCACAGTTTGTGGTGGTAGTGTGTATTATAGTTGGTCATGAGGGTAACTGTGTACTGTATGGTTGGTACATTAGTGGGGGTTTGAGACCATATGTACATTGGATTGACACATATTTGTGTTATAGTCTCATTTGTTAGTGGGGTGTGGATCTGGTTATTGGAGTGTCTGAAGGTGGTACATATTATGTCTGGAGGTCAGGGAGTGATATGAGAAGGGAGGAGTAGTGTGTAGACATGGAGTGCCGAGGGGACGGATAGGACTAGGTGTTGTGTTTACAGGCATCTATGTCACAGTCATGGGTATAGAGTGGATTGAGGCAGAAGGACAGTTTGGTTGACTTGCAGTCTAGTTATAGGAGTACAGGTGCATATAGGGTGTATTCTGTAGATGTAGAGACACATGAGATTGAGTGCATAGTGATGTCACATAGTATGGTTATTTTCCGCAAATGAAGCTTCAGTTTGTGATTGATTCTTGGTTGTGTTATGAGTTTGGATTTGTGTGTTAGTGATATGGTTGGATATTTTAGGTGGTATTCATGTGAGCGTGGTTGTCGGATTTGGTTGTTTGGAGTGGGGGATAACATCTCTAGAGGATATTTGGGCGAGTCTGGTGTAATGATATGTGCAGGGGGTTACATAGGTACTATTTAGTGAGGTGTGTGTACTATAGTGACAGTTGACGAAACACTAGATGGGTAGTATTTCAGTTGTGGGGTGAGACATGATTTAACTTATTTATGTATAGGTGTACTATGTCAATGCAGTGGGGGGGGCGGTGGTTGGAGGTGTTGTGTAAGGTTCTTTGTTGATGACAGTGGATGTAGGCAGCAGGTTCTAGATTTGGTCAGTAGAGGGGACATGTGGGATGTGGGGGGTTTGGGGGGAAGATGGGTGTGATTATGGGGGAGACAGGGATGGGGTGAGAACGGGAGTGAACATCATGTACAGGAGTGAGAGGGGGGAGCTGGATATGAGGGTTGGTGGGGCGTAGGACACTGGTCATCGTGAGATTATGTGTGTAGTGAGTTGGTTTGTTCGAGAGGTCTCTACTACACGTCTGGAAGAGCAGTGGTTACTACATGATTTTGGTAATGTATGACTGTGTGTGGGAAAAGTGGGACCGATAGGGGGGATTGGTGAGGTTTTTGTGGGAGTGTGTAGAAGGATGTGGTACAGTTGGGGTTAGGTGATGGTTGATGGCACTGGGGACATTATGAGGAGGGGACGTGGATAGGGGGTATATGACATATTGTTGGGGAGGTGTGGTATAGTGATAATGAGTCAACAATGTGAGGGGGACAGATCTTAGGTGGGTGGGTGGGTGGGAGGCTGACAAGAGGGGTATTCAGGAGAAGGGGAAGTGGTGTGGTATGTGTGGGGACCAGTGAGAGAGGATGGATCTGGGTCTGTATGGGAGCCGTATTAACGACTGATGAGTAAGGGTTTGTAGTCAGTCATACACACACAAAGAAAATAACATATCATTACAGGAGAGGGTAGTGTCGTGAGTGTGGGTATTATAGGGTTGCGTAACGATGTTGGCACATTATGTATGTGTGATATTGGTGAGGGGTAGTGGGGGGACAAATATGGGTTGAGTATGGGTAGGTGAGGTGTGACAGTAATTTGAGAGGGGGGGGGTATTATTGAGCAGTTGAGTGGTGTGACTAATGTGTGTAGTGTATGGGAGTAGGATATGGTTGTTGTGTGGGAACAAGTGGGGGGTATACTGGGAGAGAATAAGTGGGTGTGAAGGGGTGTGGAAGGTGGAGGCAGAGGGGGTGGTGGTGGGTAGGTTAGTATTGGGAGGGACAGGTGCGGTGGCAGGGGGGACTTTGGTGGTGGAGTCATGGGAAAGGTGGTTATGGGGAGAGGGGTGAGGGGGTGAGAGGGGATTTTGGTGGGGTTGGAAAGTATATCTTATTTTTTTGTGGGTCTCATGGTTTCTGATTGGGGGATTGACGACGTGGAAGGGGAGATGTCTATGTTGGATCTACGGTCTATAGACAAGGGACATAGGGTTGGTGGGGAACGTTGGGAAATTGGTGATAGTGACTGTTATGACACAGTGGACAGGTATGGATGTAGGGTGGAGACACGTGAGTGCGTGGGAGGGTGGGGGTGGAGGGGATGTATGTGTAATGAGGTTGGGCAGGGTGTGGTATTATGTCAGGGGATCTCTGGGGTGTTTGAGTAGGGGTGGTATATGTGGGACAGTAGTGTGGGTAGTTAGGTAGTGGTAGGTGGCGGTTGAAATGGAGTGTCTGCGTGGAGGGTGGTATGTGTGTCTATATGTGGTTGTGGTACACTGGAGTAGGACTGAGAGGTGTTGGATAGGGACTGTTTGTGGTCAGACATAGGCAGTCGTGGTTTGTCTAGTGTCAGGACTACAAGAGGAGATGGAGAGGAGCACTGCAGGGAAGAGCGCAGGTGGGATATTCTGCATGTGGAGGACGTATTAGTGTTTGGACAATCTAGTCTAGCACAGGAAATACTGGAACTGGGTCAAACACAGTAAGGTCACGTGAATAGGCGGAGGATGATTGTTGAGAGAGATGTGATGGTGAGAGCGTGATGATGGGGGGATGTGTACTGGTGGTGTGAAATTTGGGATTGTGTGTAAGGACATGGTGGGTAGTTGTCATGGTGGGACAGGGTGGACTAGTCGTGAGAAGGGTGGTGATATACTGTGTACATTGTTGGTGATGTTGAGGGTATTGATTGGACTGAGTGGAATTGGTGTAGAGGTGTGTTAATGTGTGGGCAATGGTGTAAGGTTGAAAGTTAGATTTGGGAACACTGTGGAATTGAATTTGGGTTGATTTGTTTGGGGTTGGTGGGGGATGTTTAGATTATTTGTTGTTGAGTATTGGGATTTGGTAGGGAAATTTGGGGGTTGTTTGGTTGTAATTTTGCATTTGGTTTTATTTTTGTTTTGGTTGTGGGGTGGGAGGGTTTTGGAAATGAAGTTGTTTAGATGGAGGGTTTTTGACTGCAGTGTGATTATGTGTAGGGATGGGGAGATATGACAGGTCTTGGGGTATGAGGGAGGGACAGTACGTCTGGGTGGGGTGTTTTTTTTGTGAGTGGGGGGGGGGTCGAAGGTGATGTAATAGGGTATGTAGTATGTGCACGAGTGGACCAAATTCAGGAGGTGTGTGATGGTGGTGGTTAACAGATGGTTGGTGAGGCGGGGTGGCTCTAGTAGTAAGTGGTGAAGAGAGAGGGATGGTGTAGTTGGGAGACTTCTGTGTATTTTAGAGTATGACAATTTAGGGGTCGAAGTAAAAGAGTAGGGAAGTGATGGGTGTGTACATATGTGATAGGGTGGGAGATATGGGTGATTAGTGGTGAGGGTGAGGGGGGGAGAGAGATAGGACTGGGAGAGTGGGGTGAGGTAGGTGTACGATAGGGATGGGAGGTAGGACACTACGACATGTGGGGGTGAGAGTAGATGGTTGGTGGATGTTGGAGTGAGTCATGGGATGGAGCAGATGGTCAGTGAATAGACTGTTGGTGTGGGGGGGGGAGGGGGGTTATTACAGGGGGTTAGTGGGGGAAGGGGGAAGAGTGGGGGTTGGCACATGGTGGTGGTAGAAATTTGATTGAATGGAACTGGGTTTGTGATAGAGTGTAATGGGAGGTGGAGAGTTGACATGGGGGTATACATATGGGGACTGGAGGGATATTGGAGGATGATGACGTAGAGGGTGGGAGGTTGAGGTTGTGACACAGGAGTGAGAGGGAGACACATTGCATGCGTCAGGACAATATATATGTGATATCTCTCTAAGGTGTCTAATATTGGGGATGCGTGAGGAGGTAGTTATTTCTGGGTGCTTCGCAGCAGTTGGATAGTACTTAGTGAAACACTGAGCGCGAACACTATTTGGAATTCTTATATCTTGGGTGCATGTGGGGATGAAGTCTTAGGATGGACTGGGTGTATGAGGAGAGCAGTGAGAGATACTCAGTAGTGAGAGTGTGAGTGTGTCTGTGTGTTATTCAGTGAGGAGGGGAGGTATGGGTGCTATAGATACTAAGGTAGGATGTAAGGTAAGAGGTGGTGAGAGTAGGTGGTATATGTTGGAGAGATAGAGGCAAAGTTCAGTATATGGGTGGTGGTGAGACACAGGTCAGACATGGGAGTATGACAGTCATGGGGTGGAGATTTGATAAGAGTTAAGGGGAGTGGATGTACTGGTGGATGAATGTTTTGCACTGAGTGATAGAGCATGAGTGAGAGGGGACTACAGTACAGCATGGGATAGGTGGTGGGTGTCATGGTTGTGGGACGAGGCGGTGGTTGGAGTGAGATTGTTGGTTGTTGGGGAGGGTGATGGGAGGATGAAGATAGTAGACACGATGAGTGTGGAGTTTGGATGAGAAGACAGACTGGGCATGGTTGGGTAAGGTGGACAAGTGTGAGGAGGGTGGGAGGCGTGGTAGTGTCGGAACAGACTAATGAGTAGTGATTGTGTGTATATAGTGATATGGTCAGTTGTGGAGGGTTAGTGATTACTGAATGTAATTGGGTGGAGTAGGTTGGGTTAGGTGACTGTGTGTGAAACTATGGTAGTGTTGAAGAGATGGATAATGACGTGAGACAGTGTTGAGACGATTGTGGCGTGAGGGGAGAGGAGAGTACAGTTTGACTGGACGTAGAGCATGTTAAGGCGTGGTGAGGATTGAGGGGAAGGTATAGTGGAACTGGGGTTGGATGTGGGGAGGAGTCGTATTTGGTAGGTGTGTCATGCGTTGTTTAGATTAGAGGAGGTAGGATTTATGTGGTAGGAGTGTGGGGTGGGATGGTGATATCAGGTCAGAGGCGATGGGTGAGTGTATGTAGGTTAGGAGGATATAAGGAAGTTGTGGTAATTTGGGGAAGATTTTAGGAGGAAGTGTGGTGGTGGGAGGGAATTGTGTATTTATGTGGATGTTTTGGAAGAGGTGATAGGTGGAATGTTGTAGAGAGTTAGGGGGAGGGGTGGGCGAGGGTGGATGAGGCGCGGGGGGGTGGGGGGGGGGGGGGTGGGGGTTTGGTTTGGTGATAGTAGGGGTTTTTATATTGTCATAGAGGTGATTTAGGTGGAGACGTATGTGGACAGATGGTGACGAGGTGCAGGGGTGTTCTTGGGGAAAGTCTCGTTGTGAGTATGGCGTTGGCTGATGAGTGGGTAGTGCGGTGGTGGGTGTGTTAATGGGTGTTTTAGTGGGGGAAAGGTTTGATTCATACAACATAAGTATAGTAGGAGACTAGTGAGAGAGGTGGTGACAGTGGAAGGGGCAGTGGTTGTACATCATCGTGGAGTGGAAGGTTTAGTTGTGGTAGTCAGTGCACAATTGATGATGTCACACTGTCAGCGTTGAGGTGAGCAGTGAGCGGGTAGTTGAGGGACATAGACATACGTGTGTGTGAGTGTCGTGTGGGTGGACGATGAGTGGGAGATAGGATTATGTAGGGGGATGTCTCTTCTTGTTTAGGGATAAATGTGAGATGTAGGGTGAAGGTTTACATAGAATTCTGGAGGTGATGGTTGATAAATTTGGTATTGAGAGTTGGGGTGGTGGGATTAGTGGACTAAATATAGTGTGGCAGAGTCGGATGACGTGAGGGAGTGAGCATGTGTCTCGTTGATATCAGGTCAAAGTACATGACTGGACAGGAGGGCAGTTAGGGTTTGTTATTTAGTGGACAGGGGGGTGTAGTCGTAGAAGTGGTAGAGGGTTTGGTGGGACATAGAGAGTGACAGACACGACAGGAGTGTGTGATTAGAGGATGTTACAATTGAGATAGTAATGGATCTGTGTGTGGCGTGAGGTTATTACAAGAGTGAATGTTGGGGAGATATGGAGTAGTGGTAAGAAGATGAGTGAGGGGGGAGATAGTAGCGTGATGCAGGCGGTGTGTGTGGCTAGTCTAATTGTATTTGAGGATACTTGTGTGGGGTCTCACACGGATACGCACTTTAGTATCAGTGAGTGAATTGCGACTGAGTGTAGATAGCATGTCAGGATACAGTGGTGAGGAACACGGGATGGTTAGGTGTGGTATTGTGGTATACTAGTCGGAGCTAGCGAGGTGTTTCGCTAGGTGTGAAGATTGCACTTGTGGATAGTGATATGTGTTAGGAGTGGTGCTAGTCACAATATGTGGAAAATGCGAAGAGTATCTTTATGGTGTTTGGTGGGGGGGGAATATGTGACAGTTTTGACATGAGATAGGTCAGGGAAGTATGTGTACGGGAGTTTAGAGAGGTAGTGGATCTGGGATGGTATGAACATTGTTTCTTTGTGAAATACTATGTTGGGACTTATGAGGGAGTGAGTATAGGGACAGTGGTGAACATAACATGGTGTGGTATAGTATATACATTTGATAAGGGAGTGAAGTTATTGGGTTGATTGTTTATCTAAGGATTGGGACGGACATTGTGGGTGCGAGTTATGAGAGTTTATGGTGGTTTGATTTTGTTGTATGATGGAGGGGTGAGCCACGAGTAGGTTTCTCTTTAAAGAGAGAGAGGAGTGTATGGATAGGAAGGGGGGGGACATTGGAGTGAAGGGAGGGGAAACATGCGAACGCGGTTGGGCACTTGAGCAGCAGAGTTTGTACGATGGGTTGAGTAGGGACGTGTGGCATGTTGTTATCATTTGAGGTTTGACGTTGAGTTTTCTTTGTCTACAGCTATGGAAGTTTGGTTGTGTGAGGCACACTTGAGGCATGGTCGAGCTGGAGAGTCTATCATGGAAGTCGAGAGTCTAGACAGAGAGTGAGAGTGATGACGAGCGTTAGCGACTCTTTTATTTAAGATGGAGATGATATGGACACAGATGAGGAGTGGTCAACAGGCGAACGTAGTGACAGGTCTGGTGGGCAAGAGCAAGATGTATAGGACTCGGTGGAGTGTGGGTGTGTTATATTGGTACTGATTAGTAGGCGCATTGGGTTGGGATGGAGGTTGAGGGCGGCGAGTTGAGTGTCCGAAGTTGGGAAGAGGACGAGAGGGTGATACTGTGGATTGGTAGATATGCGGGTAGTGATGACTGCGCGTGCGGTATGAGTATATCTGACTGTAGTGAGAACGGGGGGGGATTGTAGGGTTTTTGTAAAGGGATGTGGGGGTGTGAGGAATTGGGGTGGGTTGTAACTCTGTGATGACTGGAATTGTGTGATGAGTGTGAGTTTGGAACGGGGTGGGATAGTTTAAAACGTCAAGAGGGGGTTGGTAGTGTGAGGTAACTATGTGCAGGTGGGGTTGGGGGTACAGATTGGCAATGTTTTTGTGGAGTGGGAGGATATGTTATGTCAAGGAGAACATAGAGAGTTTTTGGGAATGGGATGATTTTTAGGTGTGTACTTTTTCATAGTTATTCAGTAGCTCGTGGGTGGAGTGGAAGAGGATCAGAACAAAGTGGAGGTAGGTGAGAGTGGACACGCACTGGCATGTGTGATAGGAGGAGGGGTACGGGAGAAAACACGGGATTTCGAGATAGTAGAAGTGGGAGTGATTCTATGGATAGCGTGAGGGGTGTGTAAGAGTAATTAGAGGAAGAGAGCGAGCAGCGTGGACTGGGAGCGGGCATGATTTGGATAGTGCAGGACACGGAGTGTGTTGTCAACAAGAAGTTGAGAAGGTAGTGGTAGGCATCTAACACACATTGGGAACTGGTCATTGGTGCTCTGGTTAGATGTATGTGGAGTGTGATGAGGGGTGTGGGGTCAGTGCGTACTAGTCAAGTAGAAAATGTTGTGTCGGTTGGTGGCGGGGATAGGGTTAATGGGTATGAGGGGGAGAGGATACACGAGTTAGGTATAGACACACTCAGGAGGTTCATAATTGTGGAGGGTGTGTGGTAGAGTATAAGGGGTGGGAATGGAAGTAGACTGGGGGGGGTGTGGGACACAGAGTTTATGGTTATGCGGTTGTGGGTAGAGGGCAGGAGATATGGCTCGAAGATGTTTTGGTGGGATGGAATGGAATTCGCGTTACGTAGAGTGTGGTATGGATACATGACGGATGTGTCTGATAGATGCTGAGGACTGACAAGTAGACACTGAGGCGGATCTAATGAGATATACGAATAGTGTTGTGAGGGGTGATGGTTGAGGAAGAGGGATAACAAGAGTGTCGTGAGGGTATGTGTCACGCGTGGGAATTTGGTGGTCTGATTTATACAAGGTAGGAGAGCTGTGTGTGCAGCACACACACGATTGATATTAGGTGTGGAATGTTCATAAGATTGGAAGTGGAGGGTGTTTGAGAAAGGAGGTGAGACATGTGAATGGTGTGGCATTGGGTAAGTCTTGGGGAGTTGGGGCAGGTAGAGGTGTGTTATTTGGTGGATTGAGCGTGAGCTTATTCGGTTAATGCGAGAATGGTTAGATACGATGAGTACGTTGGATGGTGAACAGGGGGTACGGAACACAGACTGGGGTTGTCAAGTTGGGCACGATGGGGTGGGGTGGGGGGTATTATGACTAGTGCGTGAGTGAGTGATGTCAGTGAACAGGAGGTGTATGTTGTTGTGTCGTCATAGTGGGGTGTGGGACTAAGATTTAGGTAGAGAGAACCATAGGGAGGCTAGGGATGTGTTATGTAGAGTGGCAATATGGATGACGAGAGTGGAGAAAGGGGATATATGTGGATAGGTATGAGGTGGTGGAAGGTGTGCGGGACGTAGCTGGGTAGGGACGGTCTTTAGTATTTGGAAGGTTGTGGGTAGACACACAGGGTGAGAATGATGGAGAGGTGGGTACTATGGTAGGTATTGATTGGTTGTGAGGTACAGTGTGAGCACAGTGTAGGGCGATGTCAGACAGGGTGGGGGCGGATGTACTCAAGGTGAAATTATGGAAGTGGATAGTTGCGGGACATAAAGTTGGTTAGGATGTAAACATGGGGGGGCACAGGTAATGATAGTGCAGGAACACTTGAGTTGGTAGGAGGATGGTGTGAGACTTATGAGTGACATTAGCGAGAACACGGAGGGTACAGGCATTTTGATTGTATTTGAATGATTGTGTGATTGTGGAGAGACGTGGGTTTTGGGAGGAGCAGAGTGCATCAGTTCACTATTTATTGGTGGCATGAGTGTAGTGGATTGGTAGCAACAGTGTTAGGTGGGATTGGGACACACATACAGGTCATTGTATGGATATGTAGTTTGACACATTGTAGACAGAGAAGTGAGTAGGATGGTTGGGGATTTTGTCATCGTTTTTAAGTGAGTCTATGTTGGGCGAGTGTAGCGTGAGTGGTTCAGTACTGGTGTAGTAGGTGAGTATATTTGGTGCATACTGGGAGAGGTGGGTTTTATGGGCATGCAGAGGGATGTTCTGGGTTTGTAGGGTGCATTGAAGGGTGTTGGGTGAGGGATAGAATTTGGTGTGGGGGAATTGGATTTTGGGTACAAATTTTGCAGAGAAATGTTGATGGTTGAGGGTTGGTGGTATAGAGGGTACATTCACGATAGAGTGATTTTGTGGGAATGATGAGATGATTGTGGGCGGAGGATAGAACTTTATAGGGGTTAGGTAGTAGTGTGTGTTAGATTGTATATTTGGTGGGAATAGTATGGGGAAAGGGGGTGGGTGTGAGGAAGGGAGGTAACGCGAGGGGTGTGGACAATGTTGTTGTGTGGTGACGCAGTATTTACTGTTTTGTTTCTTGTGTTGGATGTTTTAGTATTATTGAGTTGACATGAGTGACGTCACTCTTTGTACACTTGCGGTATATAGGATATGTTGGGTGAGGACACACGAGTTAAGGAGTGTAGTGTGTGAGGAAGTGGCATGTGTAGTGGCTAGATGTTATTGCGAGGCGTAGTTGGTACAGGGTGATTGCTATAGGAGTGTAACTTAGGACAGTATAATATCTTAGTTGACTTTATGGTAATGAGACACGTGAGACAAGGTTTTAGTCAATTTGGTAAGTATTAAGACGGTAAGTTGGTGGGGACATAGTATTTGGTTCATCTGTTACTAGTTCAGATGTCACGTAGTAGTGAGCATTTATGACTTGTATTATGGTGATGAATTACTATATTTTGGTGCGATATATAAGGGTTAGTCAGGATAGGAGAGAGTATGTTATATATATAATTGAGTTGCTAGTTGACTGTGTAGCTTTATACGGTGTAGGTCTTGGTAGGTGATAGTATAGGTTGAAACATACTAACATGACGAACATTGATAGTTCTGTGGAGGGATTGGACACATAACACAGTAGTACATATTATGAAGGATTTCACATTGTTGTTGCATGTACGTGTAATGAGTAGTCTTCTGAACTTATCTTATGACAGTATTACTGAGAGTTCTTTGACACTAATACTAGTTTTAAGTAGTTATGCGTTTTATGGTTGAGTCTAGATTGTTGGAGTGGTCATATTTGAATGGGTAGTGGAGGGTTGGGTGTAGTATTCTCAGATCTTCTACAGATGTTATTGACATCGAGTGTGAAGTTGACATAGGGATTGGTAGAGTGATAGACAGATGATGATGTTGGAGAGTGTTTAGTTTTTAAAACAGATTAGTTAGGATGTTTTAGGGTGAGTATTGTTTATCGTTCTATATAGCGTATAGGTGTTATGTGTGCACAGGGACATTTTGTGGTGTATCTAGTAGCGTGTGCGTGGTGGTGTGGGCATGTGGTGATGGACGGGGTGTTGTGGATGTTTGTGTGTATGTTTTGGGGATGTGGTGTTATGTGATGACATTCTTGTAATAGTAGGAGAGTTCATTGTACAAGGAATGAGTTCACTTTTTACCGATATTGTATGTTTGTTAATGTTGTTGAGATTTTAGACTAAGTGTCTTTATTACTTATATTTCTGTGGTGTTATTGTATTTTTGTTCTACTATTTTGTTGTACACTGTTTTTGATAGTTGGTTTTGTTTGGAGTAATTTACATTTTTGTTTGTTTTTTATTGTTTGTTGTATCATTGGGTAGTAGGTTTCTTGTGTCTAGTTTTTATGAGCGTTTCATGTAGATACGTGTAGGATAGATACAGTAGGATCGCAGTTCATTGCTATTGTCTGTTGGTGTGTGTTGACACATGTTTTTGAGTCGTTTTTATTTTTAGGTTAATGATAGATCTTGGTTATTTATTGTCATTAGGCCGTTGGTTATCTGTTGTTCATGGACAATGTTATTTTTACATTTGTGACATTAGTCATTAAAAATTTGAAAAATTGTTATTAATTTCTAGTGTAGATGTAATTTTATAGCGTGTTTGATTCACGACGATGACATGTTTATAGGTGCTTTTTATTTGTGATGATTTGGATGTGATGATCTTGCTTAGTCTGGCGCTTAGTAGAGTTTGTCTTTTATCAGGATTGCGATATGATATTAAGGGTACAATTTTTGATGTTGTTTAGATAAATATGATTAGGGGTGTATGGATGTATGTGGCATGGCGCAGAGAGTTATATGTTAATTTACACATGTTGTGATTGTATTTCTTTTGTATATTTAGTTTGAGCGGTAGATTAGGATATTGTATTATTGGATCTGTGTACGTAGTTCGTGTTTTTGGTAATGTGTGTGTTTTGTGTGGTTTTAGAGAATTGTGTTTGTATGTGAAATTTATATTTTGGTTTTTAATTGGGGTGGTTGTGTTTTTTGAACTAGGTGAGAGTGAAGAGTAGAGCATGACACGATTTACACAACACTCTTAAGTGGTCAACTCGGAGACGGGATGATGTGGGTGTTTCTCAGGGGATGTGGGTGGACGCGTTGAGAGTTTAGTGGGGGGTGTGGGTTTGAGTGGGTATGATGCGTAGTGTGATATACTTGTAGGCCATTGATATTGGTTTCTTTTTGTTTTTTATTTGTTTTGTTTATATATACATAGGTCTTTTTTGGACATATAACTAGGGGACTAGTTGACTACTTTTAGATTTTTAGAGTATGGACTGATTGGGTGGGATATGACAAGTACACACAGGGTTTGTGCACAGAGAGTTGGGTATGAACTGGTGGTATGTGTGTGTTGTATGTACTGGAGGGAGTATGCAATGGAGAGAGTGAGAGTGTGTGTGTGGGAGGGGGGGGGTATAGTGAGAAGTGAGTGGTGGAGAGGTGGGGGGGTAAACTGTAGTGGATTTGGACACAATTGAATGTATTTGGGGTGAATGGGTGAATGGTGGGGTTTTTTTTAAGGGGTCTGGGGCGAGAGTACAAGAGGTGTAGCGAGAGTGTGTGTGATAGGGACAGGAACGTGTCAGCAACACTTGGTCCATGTGTAAGTGACTGCTATTGGATGTACTGTGTGAGAGAGCGAGCGAGCGTGACACAAGCGTGATTGTTAGACTCGGTCTTTAGAGAGCTACTCAAGCGTCTATCGAGTCACTCAGATGAGTATATTCTATGTGAGATAAGGACACTGTAGTGCTATGGCTGAGATTGTTTATAGGTGGAGTAGATGAAGGGATGGTTGAGTATTGTTTGGAGAACGTTAGGAGTAGGAGTGTAGAGGGTCTCTGTGATTTGCAAGGGGTACAGGGGGAGGAGTAAGGGAGTGATGAGTGTCTTAGGGGGGTATTGGGGACAGTGTGATGAGAGAGAGCTGACTATGGGGAGGAGTATGGAGGGCAGCAGGGTAACTTAGGTGAGGACAACGTGTAGTGGTGGTACTAGTTTGGTGGGGGACACTCACTATGTGATAGGTGTGAGGGATAGACATGGTGTGAGTCTGTGGGACACAGTCACTGGGGGGGATAGTGTAAGTTGAAAGAGTGTATGTGTGTAAAGAGTGAGAGGGGCAGGGTAGTGCCGAGACACGATGGACAATGTGAGGTGTGAGTATATGATTGGAGCTTAGAATGGGGGATGAGGGGTGGTGGTTATAGTGGGGGGATGGGATTGGGGGGCGTTGGGTGTGGTGGTATTAAGGCTGGGGGGATGTATACAACTAGATAGGAGAAGGGAGGTAGAGGTAAGAGGGTCTAACGGGACACACACAATGGATGAGTTTATTGAAGATACGATTTAGTGGTGAAAGGCAGCACACATTGGATGGGAGAGTTGTTGCAGAGTATTAGATTTAGCTGTGTATTTGTTACAGTTTATGGTGGGAATATGTGGAGAGGGACGTTAGGTTGGTAACAGTACGTTCAAGGTGACAGGAGTAAGAACAAGGAGGGTGGGTGGATGATTGTGGACATAAGTGTGTGTGGGGTGGGTTTGGAGGTGTGCACATTGACCTCTGAATACGTGGTAGAGTGAATAGTGGTAAGATGAGAGTTAAGTGATGGAGGGAGTGGAGGGCATGGATGATATGGTTGGTGAAGCGTGAGAGCATGCGTACATGATACAATTTTGCGCAGGGTGTGCACATGGGGTTAGGCAGTATAGGTATTGTTATGGTGAGTATTGAGTGGGTGTTCTGTATGGTGGTGTGCATGGTGAGACATTACATCATTAGAGTTATGTGTTTTTGGGGGGACATTTGGAGGTTATGTAGTAGGTGCTGTGGATAGTGACAGGTGTTGCATCTATGTATGTATACAATTGGGAATGTATTCAGTCAGCGGTGACATTGGAGAGTGAGGGGTATGAGGATACAGTTATGTTAGGTGTTTTTGGTGAAGAGTGGAGGAGACGCAGGGGTTACTGGGGACAGGTGATGGTTGTGGGTGAAGTGGGAGGGGGGGGTACACTAGGTGGTAGGTGAGTATGTGGGTACATGGTTTGTTATAGTAGGTTGTGTTAGGTGGTGGGCGTGGAATGGTTGTAAGGGGGTTGAGGAATTTAGTAGGGTAAGTGGGGTTAATGGGGGGATAAGGTGTGTGAGTATGGTTATGGTGATGGTGTTGAGTGTTGGGTGGGAGTTTTTGATTGTGGGGGGTTTTTTGGGTGTTGGGTTTGTAGGGGTGGGGAGTTGATGGATGTTCTTAGGTGTGAGTAGGAGATTTGGGAAACATATTTTATTGTGATTGATTTTTGAAGTGATTAAACAGAGAGGTGTGAAGGATAGGGATTTCTAGGGGGGGATACAGACAAGTTGAGATAGTATTAATTGTGTCGTTATTTGTGTGATATTGTATTACAGTGTTTGATGTGGTTTTGGTATGCTTAGATGAGGGTGGATGGGTTGGTGGTGTATGGGGTTGTGTTATGAGGGGTTGTAGATTGAGGGTGGGCACGTGAAGGGACACACTTGGGGTGTAGTGAGTGATGAGTATGTGTGGGGGAGGAGACAGTGTACAATTGGAGGGGATGTGAGGGGAGAGGGATGGGGATCATGAGGATTGCCGTGTTAATGGTAGGAGTATTTGGGTGGACTGAGGGATGTCAGGGGATCATGTCTGTTTGTGTTTAGATGGGATGGGTTAGATGGATGTATGGATCTAGGTGTTCATTGACACAGTGGCAATTCAAACATAATGGGTTGTGGTGTAAGAGAGTGCAGACATAGGACATTTAGTTGTAGGGTTGGTCTATTTGATGGTGACTGTGAAATAGTGTTGTAAGAGGTTTTTTAATAAGGGTGTATTTTGAGTGTTATATTGGGGGTTAGGTGGGGTATTGTGTGTTGTGTGTTTTTATATATTATTGTGGTGGTGTGTTTTGTGATGTTGTTTAATATATTGAGGTATTATGTATGTGGTTTTTGTGTAGAGGGGGGTTGGGGTTTGTGTAGGTGTTATTTAGGTGGGGGGGAAATGAAGGTTTTGGTGGGAGAGTGATGTCCATCAAATAATGGCTTATTCAAGGTTAAGTGGAAGAGATAAATGGCGGAAAATCTTATTCCCAATAGGTTTTCGAAGAAAATTAAGTACTGTCAGGATGTAGTTCAAACTTATGTGCCGTGCGTTGTGATACAAAATAGAACATTTTAGAAATATGCACTTTGTATGTAGAAAGTGTACAGTTGGAGTCACCCTTTAACATTCCAATAACATTTATTGACACCAACATAAAGTTTCTTTTTCCCTTTCTTCAATTTATTTTACAAAGCTTTCTGTTTGACACATTGCTGTCAACATTTGAGAATTAAACATTCATTACATTCTTAAAAGAAGAAATCTTATTTGAATATTGCTAAATTGGTTATCTAAAGTTAATGTTTGTGAATATCTGTTTTTTTACACATTGCAAGAAAAAGTTTGTGAAGTGGAAATAAAATTACAGCTGAGAAAAATCTACAATAGAAATAGGAAATTGGAGTTTCTTAAAGTACATACGAAGTTTTCAAGCCCATAAGTAAGAACTAAAGAATTTGGACGCTTACGTTTAAACATCCTCAAAATATTAGTAAGAAGTACATATGAAAGGAAATAAGTATAAATTTTAACTATTTTCTAGCTAATGAATCGCGAATTCATCATAAAGTAAACCTATGGCAAAGTTCTTACAAAATGGAACGTCGAGTGCGAACCCTGAGTTTTGAAACGAATCTCGTATTGATTTGAGGAGGAATTGCTTGGTAAGTAAATGCTGTTAACTTATAACACAGCACCCTCAAATCTACGGGAAATGCTCAAACAAAATTATAAAATTATCAGTACCGACCAGTAATATTAACCAAATTATTTTCCCAACTTTCAAGCCACGAAACCCATTTTCTAAGAATTCTTCCAACAGCGATCGCATAAAACTATTTTTTTGGCGAATGAATTGCAAATTCGTTAGAAAGCAAAACTGATCTTTCTGGTGTTTTTGTGGCAGAATTCTTACAAAATGTGGCGTATCAGAAGAGGATGCGAAATTGGATTTTTGGAACTAATTTGATACTCATTAAAGGAGGAAATGTTAGGTAAGTAAGTACATGTAGTTAATTCATAGCAAACCTTCAAATATCTGAAAAATTTTCAAGTAAAATCATAAAATCATCAGTATCAATAATCAGTGCAAGAGTATTCAAATGTAGTAATTAATTGAGATCGAAGACAGGTCTTTTTTTTTTTTTTTTGGTTGATTTTGGCTTCCAGTCATTAGTAAATTAAGTATAAACCTTCTTATTGAATACAATTACTTTATTCATCCCAATTAGCAAAACGTTTCAAAGGATAAAATTGAGTTTTATTTAAACTAAAAATATTTCTACTGCATCTCAAATACTGCACAATGGGTACAGTTATCTAAGTCCACAAAGATCATTGTTGATGCAATTTTAAGCTACAGTCCAAAATATACAGCACACAAAAATTCAAAACAGTTCATTATTCAACGGTTCATATCAAATTCAGACACTGAGGAAGCCTTTATCCGCTAACAAAAACATTTGCTATTCTACGTCACACAGCTTGTAGTAGATGAATGAATTTTCTATCTGATAACTCATCTTCTTTATGCAACAGCCTTGAAATTCAAGAAGGATAAAAAGATAATAAAAGAAAAAAGAGAGAGAGAGAGATGAACACAAGGGAGATATGAAAAGAAAAGCTGTGCTCCCCCAAGCGTTGTTTTTCCTTTCGGCCAATAAAGAGGAATGAAAAAGTTTAGGTAATTTTTCGTAAAAGGAAAGTGGCAACACTTTTTTCTTCTTCCTCGCTTTATCGTTGAAATAGGTTAAGGCTATTTAAATTTTCATCCTGCAAGTTATTTGGCGTAAGAATTACCATGTTCAGATTAAACTCACGATTGAAGGAATGTTTCATGTTGTAATACAACTCACGATGCTAAGTTAGGAATTCAATTGCGTGATATTGCCTTTAACTCCGTACGCACGATTGAAACCGTTGAGAACAAATTGTTCCTTAATGGCTTTAGCGAATGTTTAAAGTTAAAGTTTTATCAATGTTATAAGTAATTTGTTTCCTGTTAATTATGAGCTTTTATTATGTTTGCTCTTTTGTTCGTGGGTGGGTGGGATGAGACTTATAATCGTTGCCAACAACAACAATGTAAAATAATACTTTGAAGTCAAGAAGTAACAAATTATTTTCAAGGCTGGACAAATGAATTTTTGAAACTTTTACAAACTTTGGTAATTGCCCAGGTTTTCGAGGCTTTCCTCGATTCAACTCATCAATTTAAAAGCATTTTTAACAGAGTTTTTTGCACTATAATTTTTTAAATGATAATTTGAAACTAGAAGCTGGAGCTTGAACGATTTAGACTAAAAATGTTCTATCAAGTGCGTTAAACCAGAGTAATTCATTTATTTCATTTTTTTCAAGTCTGATAAAAAAATATTTTTGTTCAATGATAAATATATTAAAGGATTTAATTTGAAAAATATAATAATAATAATAATATTAACTACAATGATGATGTGGTTGTTGGTGCTGATGATGATGTTAATACTAAGGGTAATGCTCATAAAAACAATTACGTCGTTGTTGACAATGATGTCAATAAAAATAGTAATAATAATAAATGAGCGTTAAAATATACTTATCGTAAATTTTATAACTGATCTGGTAATTGATAATGATTAAAAAGGATTCGAACCAATCAGTCTGTAAAGATTTTTTTCTATGCGTTTAATAAAACAATTGCCAGCCCCCTCGTCGGGTGGTCAGAGAAATCTGACCGGGAAGGAGTGGTCCAGGGTTCCAATCGAATCCCAGATGGGACATGGATGTGCTTTCTCTTTTCTGTTCTTATCCCCCTCTTTGAGCGAATGTGTTGTTGTGTTGTAAAAGGTTATCTACCCTCTAAACGGGTCGATTCAGTGGTTGGAAAAACTACATTTATTTTGTAGCGAACTACAACTACAACTACTTTGTTACAAATGTAGTTAACTACAACTACTTTTTTAAAATGTAGCAACTACAAACTACTTTTGAAATATTGTAGCTACTTCGCTACTTTAAAAAAAAAAACTTAAAAGAAAAGCACACACCGTTTGAAGATTGACCGAAAAAAATCGAAAAGTGGTTTAGATTAACAAAAGAAATTATTTGGACATGGAATATAACTAGGAATTTCTCTTTTAAATATTTTTTTATTCATTTATTTATTTATTTTTTCTCAATTACAAATTTAAAAGTAGTTTCCAGAAGTCGCTACAAACTACTATTTGTTTGTATCGCGCTACTCAATACTCTACGTTTTTTTTAAAGTAGTGCGCTACACTATAAACTACTAAAAAATGTAGCTACTACAGTAGTTTCGCTACTTGTAGCGCGCTACTTCCGACCACTGGTCGATATGGCATGCGTTAACTGTGGAAGTCAGACTTTGCGCCAAATCATTGTACAATTAGATGGGTACAAAAACTCCATTCAAGGGTAGAAGCTGCGGAACGAAACAACGAAAAAGCCCGGGGGAGGAGGAGTATAGAGGAGAGGTAATCCATGATGAGGTGATGGGTGTTAAGCGCGGGGGGAGCGTGGAGGGGGGGGGGATGGGGGGTGGTATGGGGAGGCGAGGGGGGAGGGGTATATGGGTGGAAGGGTGGGGGTGGGGGGCGGGGGCGGGAGGGGTGGGGTGGGGGGGGGGGGGGGGCTGTGGGGGGGGGGGGGAGGGGGGGGGGGGTTCGCGGTGGGGAGGCGGGGGGGTTGACGGGGGGGGCAGCAGGGGGGGGGGGGGGGGGGGGGTTGGGTAGGGAGGGGGCGGGGGGGGCGATGCCATGAGGTCGACGGGGCATGGTTCGGGAAGTAGCGCGCGACAAGTAGCGGTTACGACTGGTAGTAGCTACATTTTTGTGTAGTTTTAGGTGTAGGCGGCTACGACTTTAATAATTTACGTAGAGTATTGAGGTTTAGGGGGAGTTTAATTATTTGTGGTGGTTTGGAGCAGTAATGCAATGATTTACGTCTTTGTATATTAGGTTGTTGGGAGTTTTATGATTGTAATAAAAGTCTGCTATCTGTAAATATGTGTTTTTTTGGTTTTGGAAAGTGTTTTATTGTGATAGGGGTGGCGCGTTGTGTTGTTGGTTGGGATGTTGGTTGTGTTTAATCTAATCCCACTTTTTTTTCGATTTTTTTCGGTCAATCTTCAAACGGTGTGTGCTTTTCTTTTAAGTTTTTTTTTTTAAAGTAGCGAAGTAGCTACAATATTTCAAAAGTAGTTTGTAGTTGCTACATTTTAAAAAAGTAGTTGTAGTTAACTACATTTGTAACAAAGTAGTTGTAGTTGTAGTTCGCTACAAAATAAATGTAGTTTTTCCAACCACTGAATCGACCCGTTTAGAGGGTAGATAACCTTTTACAACACAACAACACATTCGCTCAAAGAGGGGGATAAGAACAGAAAAGAGAAAGCACATCCATGTCCCATCTGGGATTCGATTGGAACCCTGGACCACTCCTTCCCGGTCAGATTTCTCTGACCACCCGACGAGGGGGCTGGCAATTGTTTTATTAAACGCATAGAAAAAAATCTTTACACACTGATTGGTTCGAATCCTTTTTAATCATTATCAATTACCAGATCAGTTATAAAATTTACGATAAGTATATTTTAACGCTCATTTATTATTATTACTATTTTTATTGACATCATTGTCAACAACGACGTAATTGTTTTTATGAGCATTACCCTTAGTATTAACATCATCATCAGCACCAACAACCACATCATCATTGTAGTTAATATTATTATTATTATTATATTTTTCAAATTAAATCCTTTAATATATTTATCATTGAACAAAAATATTTTTTTATCAGACTTGAAAAAAATGAAATAAATGAATTACTCTGGTTTAACGCACTTGATAGAACATTTTTAGTCTAAATCGTTCAAGCTCCAGCTTCTAGTTTCAAATTATCATTTAAAAAATTATAGTGCAAAAAACTCTGTTAAAAATGCTTTTAAATTGATGAGTTGAATCGAGGAAAGCCTCGAAAACCTGGGCAATTACCAAAGTTTGTAAAAGTTTCAAAAATTCATTTGTCCAGCCTTGAAAATAATTTGTTACTTCTTGACTTCAAAGTATTATTTTACATTGTTGTTGTTGGCAACGATTATGTCTCATCCCACCCACCCACGAACAAAAGAGCAAACATAATAAAAGCTCATAATTAACAGGAAACAAATTACTTATAACATTGATAAAACTTTAACTTTAAAATTCGCTAAAGCCATTAAGGAACAATTTGTTCTCAACGGTTTCAATCGTGCGTACGGAGTTAAAGGCAATATCACGCAATTGAATTCCTAACTTAGCATCGTGAGTTGTATTACAACATGAAACATTCCTTCAATCGTGAGTTTAATCTGAACATGGTAATTCTTACGCCAAATAACTTGCAGGATGAAAATTTAAATAGCCTTAACCTATTTCAACGATAAAGCGAGGAAGAAGAAAAAAGTGTTGCCACTTTCCTTTTACGAAAAATTACCTAAACTTTTTCATTCCTCTTTATTGGCCGAAAGGAAAAACAACGCTTGGGGGAGCACAGCTTTTCTTTTCATATCTCCCTTGTGTTCATCTCTCTCTCTCTTTTTTCTTTTATTATCTTTTTATCCTTCTTGAATTTCAAGGCTGTTGCATAAAGAAGATGAGTTATCAGATAGAAGATTCATTCATCTACTACAAGCTGTGTGACGTAGAATAGCAAATGTTTTTGTTAGCGGATAAAGGCTTCCTCAGTGTCTGAATTTGAAATGAACCGTTGAATAATGAACTGTTTTGAATTTTTGTGTGCTGTATATTTTGGACTGTAGCTTAAAATTGCATCAACAATGATCTTTGTGGACTTAGATAACTGTACCCATTGTGCAGTATTTGAGATGCAGTAGAAATATTTTTAGTTTAAATAAAACTCAATTTTATCCTTTGAAACGTTTTGCTAATTGGGATGAATAAAGTAATTGTATTCAATAAGAAGGTTTATACTTAATTTACTAATGACTGGAAGCCAAAATCAACCAAAAAAAAAAAGACCTGTCTTCGATCTCAATTAATTACTACATTTGAATACTCTTGCACTGATTATTGATACTGATGATTTTATGATTTTACTTGAAAATTTTTCAGATATTTGAAGGTTTGCTATGAATTAACTACATGTACTTACTTACCTAACATTTCCTCCTTTAATGAGTATCAAATTAGTTCCAAAAATCCAATTTCGCATCCTCTTCTGATACGCCACATTTTGTAAGAATTCTGCCACAAGAACACCAGAAAGATCAGTTTTGCTTTCTAACGAATTTGCAATTCATTCGCCAAAAAAATAGTTTTATGCGATCGCTGTTGGAAGAATTCTTAGAAAATGGGTTTCGTGGCTTGAAAGTTGGGAAAATAATTTGGTTAATATTACTGGTCGGTACTGATAATTTTATAATTTTGTTTGAGCATTTCCCGTAGATTTGAGGGTGCTGTGTTATAAGTTAACAGCATTTACTTACCAAGCAATTCCTCCTCAAATCAATACGAGATTCGTTTCAAAACTCAGGGTTCGCACTCGACGTTCCATTTTGTAAGAACTTTGCCATAGGTTTACTTTATGATGAATTCGCGATTCATTAGCTAGAAAATAGTTAAAATTTATACTTATTTCCTTTCATATGTACTTCTTACTAATATTTTGAGGATGTTTAAACGTAAGCGTCCAAATTCTTTAGTTCTTACTTATGGGCTTGAAAACTTCGTATGTACTTTAAGAAACTCCAATTTCCTATTTCTATTGTAGATTTTTCTCAGCTGTAATTTTATTTCCACTTCACAAACTTTTTCTTGCAATGTGTAAAAAAACAGATATTCACAAACATTAACTTTAGATAACCAATTTAGCAATATTCAAATAAGATTTCTTCTTTTAAGAATGTAATGAATGTTTAATTCTCAAATGTTGACAGCAATGTGTCAAACAGAAAGCTTTGTAAAATAAATTGAAGAAAGGGAAAAAGAAACTTTATGTTGGTGTCAATAAATGTTATTGGAATGTTAAAGGGTGACTCCAACTGTACACTTTCTACATACAAAGTGCATATTTCTAAAATGTTCTATTTTGTATCACAACGCACGGCACATAAGTTTGAACTACATCCTGACAGTACTTAATTTTCTTCGAAACCTATTGAATGAGATTTTCCCGCCATTTATTCTTCCACTTAACCTTGAGTAAGCCATCTATTGTCTGGTTAATCATCAATTAAGAGATGGAAAACAAGTTTGTTCTCCGCTATCTTTAAATACCAGAGAGCATCTTATTCATCTGTCTGTTCACGCTAGAGTGATTCTCACCTGCTCAAATATCTAATCCTCTTGATATGTGTTTAACATCTTATTATAAATTGTCACCTAAGTTAAACTAGTGTTCAAGCTTTTGTATACAGGTGGTTTTTAACGCTGTATCTCTTGAGCATCTAACTTTAGTTTTCGATTAGTATTTAAATCTGGTTTGGTATGTTTACAATTGATGGAAAAAACATTGGCTAGCATGAAACTATCATCTTCAGAATGCAGTCTGTCTAGTGCCGTAATCTTTCTAACTCATGGAAAAAGAAATTTGACGGGTCCAGTGTTGTAATCCATAGTGCTGGTGCGATAATATTTTCAATTCATGTAAAAGGAACCTGCGCTAGTACGAAACCAAAATAGCAATCCTTGTGCATAGCTCCATAACGTTCCCGGCTCATAAAAAAATTGAATTGGCTAACGCAGGACAATCAGGTTCAGAATAGCAATTTATGGAACTAGTTCCATGTTTTATATTAAAGAGAAATTAAAAATGTCGAGATCGGAACTAGCAGATGCAGAACTGCTTCCGAAACAGCTGGCACCATGATGTTTCTTACTAAAATAAATATGACTGACGTGGAATTAGAAGTTCCAGAATAGGAATCCATGTGTCTAGTACCATTAATGTTTTCGATTCATGAAAAAAGAAACTTGACGCGTGCGGAACTAGCAGCTCCAAAATTGCAGTTTATGCGCCTAATGCCGTAATGTTTCGAAACTCGTGAAAAACGAATTTGGCTGGGTCCAGAATTGAAATTCGTGTAGCTGGTTCCATATTTTAATTTCATGAAAATTAATTTTGCAAGCTCGGAGTTATCCATGCTGATGGTACCATAATATTTTCAACTGATGATAAATGAAATTTGGCTGACTCGGAATCAGCAACTCTAGAATTGAAATCAAGATATTTCATACCACATTGTTCCCATGTTTCCAATTCATGAAAAGGGAAATTTAGCTTGTGCAGAAGTGGCTGTTGCGGAGTATAATAATTTATTTATCATCTATCATCGCCGCTAGTGTGTACAGATTACAAAATAGTTTGATTGGGACACCCCATTCCAAAGTATTTTTTCCGTGGAAGATAGCTATCACGGATTTCTAAAACATATTTATATAAATTTGTGTTTGGTGCACTGTATTAATCTTGCCGCTTATCAAAATAAAAGTCATTTTTCACTCCAAGACTAGGTGAAATTTATTATAGTTTGTTTTGAACACAGAGCAAAAAAAAAAATATTTTCCATGTTTTTTTTTTTGAATCCGTAGAAAACTACTTTTTTTTCATGTTGCAAGTAAAGTAAGCAAAGAATGAACAAAATTTGAGATCACCTTGTTATGTAACCGTTTTATTTCTTTATAGATGTTCCTTTGAAAAGTTTTAGAGATTGCAACCTCATATATTTTCTGAAAAAAAATCAAAAAGTTTAAGTTATCAGTACTCTGTAGCATTTTAATAAATCAGCGTATTCTGAATTATTTCTTAATATTTTCTTATCAGGTTTAAATGCTAACGTTATTGTCAATTTTCAAGACAAAATCAACTAATGATCTAAATAACCCTCACAACAACCCTCTGCCATCTGACTAACACGACACTGTTTCTCTTCTTGTCGAACCTTTTAAGCGTTATGTTTTTCTTCTCGAGATCTGTTGCGAAAATTGAAAATTCGATTCCTGTCACGTTTTCACCCAATACACAGCTTTCGCTCTTCTGGCACGAGGTATTTGGTGTGGCATAAAAATTCCGCGTGGGCTTCTTCACCTTCTCTGACACGCTTTTTGGCTGGAAACCAAGCCTTTTCAAGTGGGCTTAACAGTTTGGAAACAATAAATTTTCTGCCTCTAAGTGATAATTAGTTTTCCTGATAATATGATCTCGTCTCGTTTTATTTTATCGCATAGTTAAGGGTATGTAAGGTGTGAAATGATTTGGTAAAAAGTGGAAGCTTCTTGACGTTAATGACAAATTCTCGATTAAGGAACTTTATTCGAACAGTGTTGCTGCGCAATCAGTACTTGTATTACGTAAAATAATTTAGACGGTAAGAAAAAACAAACTACAGGACAATGTAGTGGACAAGTTTTGACTAACTTGTGCTGATTTTAGATGAAATTTGCTAGGTTTGTCTTCGTAATAAATTACTAACGTGGGAAAATTTTGAATTGAAAATAACTCAGGGCACTTTAAGGATTGATCTATACATTTGCAAGTAAAACTAATCTTTGAAAATAAGTGTCTTTTCATTGGTAAAATTTCTGATTATTTTTTCTTCAAAGGCGAATGTACATTATTAGTCAAAAGTAGTGCAAGTTTGACAAATAAAACATTTTTTTAAGATAAGCCCTAAAATATTTTTATTTATTTTTTTGCTTCAACTAAGCTGATTTTAAATGTGGTGGAGAAGTTTAAGAAAATGGTTATGGTGAAGTCAAGAGAGGTCAGCTGGTAAAAATAATTTTCTTTCTAACTAATCAATAGGTGACATTCTTAAAAATATTTGCATACGGTAAAGCCCTCTAAGTAAATCTTTCGCATACACAAAATCATTTTAGTCGATAAGCTTTAATCATCAACTAAATAAATTTCAAAAAATTTTTAATCCCAGTAAAAGAAGGCCTCGAGCAAAATAAAACTCCTTCAGCGTTTCATGACAATAAATGTTTAATGCCATAAGTAAGAACATAATTCAATTCATGATGGAAAGGGATATCACAATTCAGGGGCTGAAAAGTAAGAAGAAATTGTTCAAAACCAAGGCAACAAAACGACAGCAAAAAAAGTTGTTTTCCAAAAGAGAGAGTCAGTTCCCCCTCCTTCCTCTAAAACAAGAAATCACAAAATTTAATTTCGAAAAAATAGACGAGGGCGAAATTCAATATCTCAGGGGAACGTTGGACTGAAGTGTTTTCGCAAACTGACATTGCAATGTAATTAAAAAAAGAAACAGTTTCATTGCAATGCATTCTTCTTTTCATAAAATGTTAGGATAAAACGAAATTGCATTTAGTTTATTTTTTCGAGTTAAGATAACTTCACTTCAAAAATATATTTGAAATGAAAGAAAATCGATAGAATTAAAAATGTATGAAAGCGATCAATGTTTTTTTTTTTTTCAATTTCATTCGTAGAATGGAAGTTTTTAAAAAAAATAGAACTGATCCCTCTATTACGGTCTTTGCAAATTTCGTATATTTCGCTTCTTTAAAAAGAATTGCCCTCCTCTAAAACTATGAAAGGGTATTTTTCACGTATTGAACAAAAAAAAAAAAAATTTAGTAGCTATATCTCTGTGACAGCTTTCAAAAATTGCGTCAAAATTTTCACAAGTGTTGTGTTTGTATTCAAGAATCTATATAAGGTTTCTTAGTAGAAAATTAAAAAGACCATTGAACACTGGACTTTCTTTGTTTCATTCAGACTTCAGTGATGCTACGAGAACATCTGCTTTGTTATTCATTTAGTAATAGATGCACCAATGATGATTCTCTTGATAACGCGACCGACGAGAAAACAGGACTGAAGTCAAGCAGCGCGGGATTTTTTATTGGACGATAAAAGAACTGCTGTATTATTTTGCTTACATTTTAAACGAGGGAATTTTTTGTGTAATTATTTATATGCCATCTGCCTGATTCTAAAGCTGTCTGTCTGGATTTGCTTTTAGTGCTGCCTGTGTCGTTTCAGTCATTCAGGACAGCTTTGAGACACAATTTCTGTTTAAAACTGCCATGCTCACATTTTGATAGCTTCATTGCACTGTAAAAAATAAATGTTGTTTTTAAAGTATAATGCAGCTAATTTTACAGTAATTTTGCAGTAATAAACTGTAAAATGGCTAATTTTACTGTAGTAAACTAAAATTGGCTTGCAGTAATAAGCTGTAAAATTGCTAGTTTTACAGTTTATTGCTGTACATTTTACAGTTTTGAACTGGAACCTTTGCTACGAGTATTATACTGTTGTTTTTACAGAATAATGCAGCTAATTTGATGGTTATAAACTCTTAAAATAGCTAGTTTTACAGTTTATTACTGTACTTTTAGTTTTAAACTGAAACCTCGGCTTTCAGTATTATACTGTAAATACAACAGCTTATGTTTGCAGTGTGTAGTTATTTCGAATGAACTCTTAAAAGTATTGAATGGTTACTGAAAGCAAAGAAATAATAGTTATTGAATTTAAAGGGAATTTTTACCTTGGTTTAAAACTATCCTGTTATTTAAGGCAACTCTGAACCACGTCAGGAATGGAATACAAAAATGAAAATATTTTTAATAAAAGTAGTGCAACTTTAATACAACAAAATAAAATTTCTAAACGGTTGAAAACTCCCCCAACAACATCACAAAATTTCTATCATTCACGATATTGCATAGAAACAGTAGCGTACATCGACGTAAGTGCTCTTATAGACGATTTAAACGATTTAGACGATTAGACTTAAGTTATATTTAACTTAGAAAAATATATTTGCAGTGTATCTCATAGTGCTATTTTTCTGGCTCGTGCGCCCTCATAACGCCACTGCATAGAATACTATAATGTGGAAGAGCAATTTTAACAACTTCCAAAATAGCTCCCAAACAAACTTCAGAATGAGTGATGCAATGATCTGTGTGCCATGTTGCCACCCTTCTTTTTGTAAAATTGAGAGTAAGAAAGAACAATCATAACCTTGCCATAAAAGTACAGCACTGGGCGTTCTAGTTTCTAAAATCATACGTACAAAAAAATTTAAGGTGGTCCAAAGCTAACGACATGCCTCAAAATAACACATTTCATTCTAGTGGCGGGAGTTTTCTTACATCAAAATTTTGGTCACCCACTACTTCTACTTCTATGTTCGCAGGTATGTTGAAAAGCGATTTAACAAGCTCCAGGCCGAACACCGATTGATATTCAATTATCCGAAGAATACCATTAAAATAACAAAGGAAATAATTGATTTGGGAAACAATGCGGCCGGACTCCTTTTTACGCCATGGACAATAAGCGGAAAGATTCGACGAATATTAAAACCCGAGTTCTAAGTCTTGGTCTAACGTTAAGTCGATTCGATGATACCATCGATGTTGAAAAGAATAAGAATTTTAATCCCTGTGTCTGCGGCTGGTAATACTTCAGAAATAAAAATTGGTCTCGTGCTCGTACAAAAGAATTACTAATGAATTATTTTGTCTTTCTGGTTTCGAACACGTGAGTCTTTTTTTCTCTCCTACTACACAATGCCTTTGTTTTAGTTATTGCTGTGCATTTTTACCCGACTGCGATTTTTTCGGCTGACTATTACAGCCATAAATCTTCATTTTCTTTTTGTTTTACATTGTCTTTTGGTCTTAATTTCTTCAACTTTGTGGCCAGTCTTTGAAATTTCATTATTATTTTGTTTCCTCCCCCTCCTACACTTCTTTGCTACAATGCTTGAATTAGGAAATTGAGTTCGGGGCTTACGTCTCGGAAATCATGGTTAAAGAGATTAATCTGGATAAGAAGTTTCCAAACTTGTTTGTCCTATGCCAACACCTACTTATTTCTTCCACATTTAGATCCCTTCTTAGAGACCATCCCAAAAGAAGTCAGGTAGAGTCGGACATTGTATTTGAATTCTTAAACATTGTAAAGGGAGGTAGATACTGACCTAAGTATTTCTAAAAGTCTGATGAGCATTTGCATACAATCGTAAGTCTGTACAAACCAGACATATAGTCGTCATGTTATACAAAGTCCTGTGATTCCTAAATTAAACGCATTTTTTAGCGATACCAAAGCAATCAGTAACAATGAATACCAGGCAACTGAATGATAAATAGACCCTTGCCAAACAGTGGGTAAGGATCATTTGTTTAAAAAGACTCTAGCTTACTTATTTAATTAAATATTTTTTCCATTTTGAATTCAACTCTTTGGTAAAACTTTTGACCTGTCTTAACTGAACCATTTTGAAAAGAAAAAAAGCACATCCAATTAGTTTTATCATGAAATTATACTCTCAGTGCAAGATTACTCATAAGTTTGACGCTCTAGTGAAGTTAGATTTTGAAAAGGTCTATCAATTCCCGAATAAGTACACAAATTACTATATTAGAATTTGGCAGCATGTCTTAAAACCAACGATTCTGGGGGGAGGGGGGTGCTCCGGCGGATGAGTTTATCTTTTTCAAGAAATGAAATTCTTGGCCAGGTCAGAAAAGCAATTACGTTTTCCGATTTTCTGTCGAAAACTTATATTAAGTCAAAAAACTAACCAAATGTTATAAATTTACTCCATGCCTCAGATAACACACAATATTCCACATGAAAAGGGTAAATATTTTATTTTAATGTTATTAGCATTGATGTAAACTTTCTTTCACCAATTGTAACACAGCTAGCTACAAATGAGGTAAAAGAAAGGAAAAAAAGCAAGGAAATCAATAACAATAAAAAATCAAATTGAACGCAATTCGAGTAAAGACCTCAACCTTATCTAGGTATAACCTTAAGAAACAAGCTCTTGATAATTTGTTTTTGGAAATTTAGCTAAATGAGTAGGAAAACATCCCCCTGTTCTGCAATCTTCCGTCGTTGTAACTACAAATTTGCAACATTCCTTTTCAAATATAGACATTGAAACGTTTCTTGATAACATAATGGCCTTAATAAAGGGAAAATGCGGAGAAAAGCATCGAAAATTGTTTTAGAATAGAAGGACAATGGAAGCGAAAAAACAATCTTCTCGGGCATGATTTATCACTTAACAGAAACAAATAAGCATTCAAACACGCCGATTCGGTCTCACTCAGTTTCTCCCAAATTTGGGTTCTAGTCCAGTTTTCGTTTCCCATGGTTCTTTGGTCGACGAACAAAAACTAAACCAGTTATTTCATAGTCGTGAATATTGCCTTTTCCTCCTTACAATTTCGTAATGCAGTGGAAAAGTTGAGAAAACGGTAAATCTTTCGGAATTTTTAGACTTAAGGAGACATTCATCTCCGATGTTTATCTGCACAGCTGATTTGGATGTTAAGAAGATTTTTTTTAGCTTTGAGAGAATTAGATGAAAATGTTTTTCAATAAAGATTATCGTATAAGTATTTTTTATTGTTATTTTATTCAGTTGGCATTCAGCTA
>JAXGGA010010853.1:0-45054 GCA_038373865.1 Uloborus plumipes
TTTCGTTATTCGGTTACTTAAATTTCATTTCTTCCAATCGAATTCTTTTCACAATTTATTTTTATATGATTTAGGTGCTTGTAAAAAACTGAGTTTTTAATTTCGTCATGAATTTCAAAGTTAAAAAAGAAAATCTAGGTTTTTCATTTTCATGTGATACTGCTTGCGTTTTGGTATGAGAAAAAATGTTAATGCAATTCTAAATGCATCTAATATTAATGCAATGGCTTTCTTTGTGATGTTGAAATTCATGAGAGTAAATTTTTGTACAATAATAATTCCATTTTTTATGACACTTAGTAACATTTTTTTAATGTATCAATATTTTCTTATTAAAGACCCTGGCTTTTTAGCCAGGGTCTTTTATTCTCTGCTCTTGAAGAAGAAAGCTTTGGATGTTGCTTTTTGGTAGTTTGTCTTCCTGTATCCAGCCATTCTATTATTTCTTCATGCTTTGAGAAACTTTTTATTCAAAGGTTCTGCATCGTTAAATGCAAGTAATCTGACTTGAACATGGGACTGACCATACTATACTTATTCGAGAAGTAGTATGTTGCCGCTCTAAGGCAGAACTACATTTAATAACTGCCAGCTTGGTTATACCATCGAGAGACTGTTTCGTTTTATTAATTTTAATAGTAATTCGTTAATTTTACTTTAGCTACTAGTTTGTTTGGATATCTTGGCTTCTATAAGATGTTTCCTGCCTCCCCAGAAGCAGAAACTTTCTAGCCAGTCTGCGACACTGATTTGGTCAGTTGGAAATTATCTGCAGCATTTTTTTAGTTTTATTTTAAGTTTTCATATAATACGCAAACATTTTACAGGGTGCGTACTCCTTTTTTAAAATTAGAATTTGTGGAGTATTTAAGGACTTTTTAACACATTTGCTGCTGATAAGTTGCTCTTTGGCAAAATCTCTCAAAAAACACCTGGTAAACAATACTGATTGAAGTGGAGAAACTTAACATCAAGCACTTTTGAAGAGTCTGAAATTTTTTTTATGACATAACCATAAATATTTAAATAATTGATTTAGAAAATTCGATTGATTACTTACATACAACACCAAATTCTGTTCAATGAATTGTAAATATATTTTTTAAAATTGTATATTACATTAATATGTAAACTATAGGAGTTCACTACACTAAACTTAATTAGAATGTATTTCTGTTCTCCTATATGGTAAAAGCTATTGTTTTCAATGTTAGATTCATTTGTGTATGAACTTTATTAAACATAAAATCAAATTCAAGTATTAAAAAAAAATATTTACTTCGGAAACAAATGAAATAATTATGTGGATAGTTTTTTAAAATTCAGTACTTTCCTAAAAATATGTAACTGCAGTTTAAAAAATGAATTTTTTATTGAAATAAAAAGTAAAACAAATCATTTAAAAATAGTATTAGTTAAAGCAATTTCCACCTTTCAAAATAAATCAAATAATTGCAGGATGTAATAGGATTGAAGTCTCAAACAGGCCGTATGATTTTTGGGGACGCACAAGCCAGATGTTTCAAAACAAATACGGTTTTAGATATATGTGATGGAGAATACGAAAATTTAAAGCACTCGATATTTATATTAAAATCGCAAAGAACAGTCGTGTGATTTTAATATCACAAGATCAAACTATTGTTGTCATGAATTTGCATAATTTTTTCAATAGTGAGAGGGGTTTCTTTTTTTAGTATGAACTTATTTCATTTTTAAAAGAAGTTATTTTAACTAAAAGTTGAATTCTCTTTTAAATTAAAACTGCAAGAGAAAAGAGAAAATTTTGGCCGCGAAAAATCGGGAAAAAATGAAACTGAAGAAAAGGCGGATATTCATTGGCATGCTTGATGCAGTCTTTAAAAACAGCCATTATAATAGGGGAAAAGAGTCATTTTCCTTAATTAACTCGTTTAGTGACCACTACAACTCAAACAAATGGTTTTTTTGAAAGCACAAACAGTTAATCTAACAGCGAATCCACAATTCTTTACATTTACTACAAGCAAGGAGCCAGCCCCTTCCAACCCTAACATAAATGTTTTCTGCAGGATGGAAAGAATTGCAAGTAAACCAATCACGAAATATCTTTCCATTATTTTTCGATTTTCAGCGCCGCTCAGCTAATCTGCCTACCAATCTATTCGGGAAGGATTTAAAAAATGTATGATGAAGGTCCAAAACATCGGATAATTTCCTTTTTTTTAAAGATGAAGTGCAAAACTCTCTGCTCACCAAAGACATTTATTTTCTCTCAATTTTCGTTGAGCTGCATTTGATTTTTCCCTCCCTTTCTTTCTTTATTTCTCTTTATTTTAAAAATTATCTGCAGAGTGATGAAAAATATGCGACCTATTGTCTCACGTCTCGCAATTTCTGCTACTGGGCCTGCCTCTAGTGTGGTTATTACCCATTCAAAACATAAAAGTACGCATTTTGGGCATTTTTTGAAAAAGTAAGATACCTAAAAGGATTTAAACAGATTCTTTATAAATACTATATTACTCACCTATAAATTGGGAAATTTTGTACAAAAACAAACTTCAAATTTGAAAGTTCATCCTACCTGTCGGTCAAATTTTCTGAAATATTTTCCCAAATGAAGAGTTACATTTGTAAATCCGTCATTATCTTTATTTAATTCCGTCAGAAAAGTAAAGTAATAAATACTGTCGCACTCTAATTCGTTGTTTATTAAATGACAATTTTTTAAACCATTTAAGTGACGACGATAAAAGTGCGGAAAATGCCGAATATCGAATTTGCAAATTTTCCGATAGTGAGAGTTAATTGCGAAATCTAGAGATTGGTAAATGCAGGATTTTAATAAAGCAGCAAGAATTTAAAGACCAATTTCTATTGATATTCAAAAAATGAACAATTAATGATTATCGTGATCGCAAAAAAAAAAAAAAAAAATCTTTCACAGAAATAAAGTTTTCATTGCACTAGTCGAAAAATTGCACATTTACATTCAAAAACTTGTTTCTTACCCCTCATTTTCTTTCCTTAACCCTCCGCGTACTGCTCCCGTGATTTCAGCGGGGTATCAGTTTCGTTCCCGACCACGGGCCACGTGAAAATCGTGGGCGAAGAATTTTTTCTCCCTATTTCAATACGGATTGCGCTATTTTCCTGTGTAAGTTAAAAAAACATCATTTGATGCTTATTTTCGCTGCTAGATGGCACTAGAGGATTCTGGATTTTTTTTCCTCTTGCTTGTTTTTTCCCGTGCATTATCATTATTGTGTATGTGCTTTTTTTTGTCTTTCGCGCGAAAAGCATTTATGAAAGATATGGATTTGCCGAGTGTAAGAAATTTCTGTAATATTTGTAATTTCTGAAATATCTGTAAT
This sequence comes from Uloborus plumipes, assembly GCA_038373865.1. Taxonomy (NCBI): domain Eukaryota; kingdom Metazoa; phylum Arthropoda; class Arachnida; order Araneae; family Uloboridae; genus Uloborus; species Uloborus plumipes. The sequence goes on from JAXGGA010010853.1 coordinate 3,357, forward strand.
ATATAATTGCAAAATTTCTGTAATATTTTTTGAGACAAATTGTTTAAAAATTATATTCATCTATTCATCTGAAAATAAAAATATCGCGTGAATTTTTTAACTTATAAACTATGCCCGCTGAAATAGCGGGTATTGTATTATATATATTTTGAAAGCGGAAAAGCTATTAAAATTCTTGGATTATTTTAAAACAGTTAATAAATATGTGAATTGTAACATATGTAGATAAAGAAAATCTAAAAAAATCGCCCCATATTTCAGGACCGGAAAGTATAAAAACTTAGCCGTACGCGGAGGGTTAACAAAAATTTTTTTTCCACCAATTTCTGAATGTGAATTTCTTATGAATAACTCAAGTATTTGGGCTTTTAAATGATTCTCTATTTTTGTTTTAATGTTTCGAAATGTACAAGCATTTCTGAACTATTTTCATCATATTTTGAGATATATTACTATTTATTATAGTAACATTTGTTTTATAAGCAATCAGCAAACAGAGCTTTTTACTGATCCAGATAACCAAGAAATTCAGTTATCCGTGATAACGATGGGCTTGAACATTCCGAATATTTGGTTCCTTACTGTATTGTTATATGCATTTGGAAAGAGGTTAAGAGTGGGAAGGGGAGCAACAGGTGGATTTCTTGTGACCTATGTCACATGTTCTGCCAGTATGAGGGAAAGGAGGAGTCAATTAGTGAGCTGGATTATATTTGCACCAAGTGTGCTGAGCTCTCTGAATTGAAACATAGCATGACCATTTTGCAGGCCCAAATAGCCTTAGGTTGTGGGATAGAGGAGGATGAGATAAGCACTCCAGATGGGAAGGGGGAAATTACTAAAAAGGATGTGGGCATTAGCTGTGAGTTAGTTAGTAGGGATGTTCCAGAGGTGAAGGGGGAAGTTATTAGTAAGGAGACGGACTGGGAAATGAAGGGGGTAATTTTGGGGGACTCAATGGTGCGCGAAGTGGGAAATTCAATCGGGAGGGTAAAACGTAAGGTGGCTAGGTGTTGTTTACCAGGGGCTCGGGTGAAGGATGTAAATAAGGTTGCAGAGAAGAAGGGGACATTTCATAAGGAGGATATAGTTACTTTGTGGGTGGGAACCAACGATGTAGGCCATAGTAATAATGAGGAGTTTAGGAAAGAATGGAATTCCCTGTTGGACAAAGCAACTAACTGTTCGACCAGTGTCCAAGTGGTTGGTTTGCTTCCCAGGTATGGAGTGCACAGGAGCTGGTTGAATCAGCGGGCTAGGTGCATGAACCTGTTACTAAAAGAAATTTGCCAAAAGCGCGGTGTCAGGTTTGTTGATGTGTGGAGTCATTGCAAGCGTGATTGGATTGGTAGGGATGGCCTGCATCTGAGTTCTATAGGGGTCAAAATGGTTAGTGGTTTGGTTTTAGAGGCTTCTGAGTCAAAAAACTAAGTTGGAATGGGGGGCATGGTTCAAGGAGCAGTTTTCAAAAGAATGCAAACTCTTTAGGTTTTATTAGAAATAGTAATAGGGAGACGAATAAGAGCAGTCATTTTAACAATTTCGATTCAAGAAATCGCAAGGGGTTGAATAAAAGCAAGTTGGGCATGCTTAAGGTTCTTTATACCAATGCTCGCAGTATTAGGAACAAGATGGAAGAATTGAAAAGCATAATTATAGATGAGAAGTTGGATATTATTGGAGTTACCGAGACATGGGCTACCAAAAATGATGATGATTTATTGTGTATTGCTGGGTATAATTTGTTTAGACAAGATAGGGCAGGTAAAAGAGGTGGTGGGGTTTTGTTTTATGTTAGGGATACTTTAACTTGCAATGAATTGGCAATAAATGACAAACCTAATGATATTGACATGGTTTGGCTAGAACTGATGAGCAGTAAGGGTAAAAAATTGCGTTTGGGTAACATTTACAGGCCACCTAATCTAAGCCAGGGTCAAGATGAAGAGATGTATCGTATTATTAGAGACATGTCGAGTAAGGGACCGGTAATTATAATGGGGGATTTCAATTTTCCGGGCATTGATTGGAATAATTCTTACCCCAATAATAGTAAAGAAGAGGAATTTCTAAAAGTAATTGGTGACTGTTTTTTAGATCAAGTTGTTTCTGGGGGAACACGGCAGGATGCTGTTTTGGATCTAGTTTTCTGCAATGTTGAAGGTTCTGTTCAGGCATTATGTGTAGGGGAGCATATTGGGGATAGTGACCACAACAGTATTAGGTTTGGGATTAAGTTTGATATGCACAAAGACAAAAATTTTAGGATTGTGCCTAATTTCAGAAATACTGATTTTGTCGCACTCAGGCAGAGTTTGAAAACAGTTTTTTCATCAGGTTTGGACAATAGCGAGGTAAATCTGCAGTGGACTGAGTTTAAGGAAAAACTAGCAAAAACAGTTGGGGATTATGTTCCTTTTAGGAGAAAAGGGGTAAACACTAAAATTTGGCCCATGTGGTTCACTAGGGAAACTAAGGACGCTCTAAACCGTAAGCAAGCTGCTTTTCGTCAGTTAAAAGAAACTGGTCACAGCGCAGATAGGCTACAGTATTGTGAGGCTAGGCGTAGTTTTAAGTATTTGGTACGGTTTCAGAAAAGAGAATTGGAACAAAAGCTTGCAGATAATATTGACAGGAACCCAAAGGGGTTTTTTGCTTACGCAAATTCTGGGAAAGTTCGAAATAGTCAAATTGGGCCACTGGTTGATGAGCATGGAAATTTAATTCAGAATGATGGGGATATTGCTAATGTTCTAAATGACTTTTTTTCCAGTGTTTTTAACGATAACTGTATCTCAACAGTTGACACAAGTAAGACACAAGCTACTCTACAGCTTGAGGATTTTGTTTTTTCTAGGGAGGACGTTTTACTTCATTTGAAAAAAATTAAAACAACTAAAGCTCCGGGACCAGATAATATTTACCCAAAAATTCTAGTTGAATGTGCTGAGGAATTAGTAGATACTATTGTAAAAATTTTCAATGCTTCGTATAACTCAGGGACAGTGCCAGAGGACTGGAAACTGGCTAACATTACGCCACTCTTCAAGAAAGGGTCTAGAGGTAATGCAGGAAATTATAGACCTGTCAGTCTTACTTCAGTGGTTTGCAAAATTTTTGAAACTTTATTTAAAATTAAGATTATGGATTTCTTAGAAAATAATAGTCTGTTGACTAGTTTGCAGTATGGTTTCAGGAAAGGTAAATCGTGTGCTACTAATTTATTACATTTTTATGACAAGGTCACCATGGCTTTAGATAACAAAAAGTGTGTAGATATTGTTTACATTGATTTTCAAAAAGCTTTCGATAAGGTGCCGCATGTTGCACTACTCAGTAAATTAGCTGATATAGGAATTGGAGGTAAAATTTTAGTTTGGGTTAGGAATTGGCTGACAGGAAGGAAACAAAGAGTAGTTGTAAGGGGTAATCATTCTAAATGGAGTGAGGTTTTAAGTGGGGTTCCCCAAGGATCAGTTTTAGGTCCACTTTTGTTTATTATTTTTATGAATGATATTCATGAAAATGTTTCTGGAAACATGAATTGTTTTGCTGATGATGTCAAAGTTATGGGGGTTGTAGAAAATGATGAACAAGTAAATCAGCTGCAAGAGGATTTGGATCATATTACTAAGTGGGCAGACAAGTGGGGCATGGCAGTAAATGTTGGGAAATGTCAAGTGCTGCATTTAGGTCATGGGAATAAGCATACAAGCTATTATTTACAGGGTTCAGTCATTAGTAAGGCAGAAAATGTTATGGATCTAGGTGTCTTAATAAATCAAGACTTCAAGTTTAGTCAACAGTGCAGCATAGCTAGTAACAAAGCCAATAGGATGCTTGGGTTTATAAATAGATCTATTTCAAACAAATCAAAGAAGGTTCTTCTGCCTTTATATAGAAGTTTGGTAAGACCTCATTTAGAGTATGCTGTTCAGTTTTGGTCTCCTTACCTTAAGAAAGATATTAATTTATTGGAAAGGGTACAAAGGAGGGCTACAAAGTTAGTGAATGGACTTTCTAATTTAGACTATGATTCCAGACTTAGAATGCTTAATATGTATAGTCTTGAGCAAAGGAGAACCAGAGGGGACATGATTCAGTTGTTTAAATTTATCAAAATGAAAGATGTTATAGGGTTAAATTTTTGCACGGAAAGCAGGACAAGGGGTCATTGTTATAAGCTGTTTAAATCTCAGGCTAACCTGGAAATTCGGAAAAATTACTATTTTAGCAGAGTAGTGGGAACTTGGAATAGTTTACCGGAAGAGGCGGTAAGGAGCAAGGGAGTAGATAGTTTTAAGAGGGCCATTGATCTTCATTGGGATCTATAATTTGACTAGGACCAGCCCAGTTGGGCCCAGAGCCTGTTGCTGGTCGTCACATTTGTATTTGTATTTGTATGTATACAGTTTTTAATTTTGTTGAACCAGCTCAGCAGAAAATTTATTTGAAAATTGATTAACAAACTATTATATTTACTAAACAAGCTCTTTACTAAAATATAATTTTCATTTTGCAGTACAAAGATGTATAATTTGCATTCAAGCAAATCCAGCACATTGTACATTGAAGCTTCAAAACTGCTTAATTAACATAAATGTTAAAATTTTATTGTCTCTTGCGTCAATTTTTATTGGGAAATTTATAATAATGCTGCATTTATTTCATAATTTTAATTTTTTAAGTTTGAGAAAATAAGAGTTCATGTGTCTCCTCCTTTCCTTTGGTATTTTTATTGTCTTACACTGTATTTGAATTACAATTTCTGAAATCAACTTTATTAATTACTTTACATAGGTTTTAAAGTTTTTTTATAAACATTGCGCATTATCTGTGCAGCTACCAGGCCCCGTGCCTATACAGGCCCTACCAAGGGTGTATAAAAGGACTGCCGCCTCTCTCCGCTTAATTGTCATTTTTTTTTTAATGATGCATAATTATTCGGTTTGCTTTTGTTTGCATATAATTTTCTAGTTTATACCTCAAAAAAAAAAAAAAAAAAACTAACAACAGGCGAGTAGCCTGACTGAAGCTTAAAGGATGCCTGCAACTTTTAATCTTTCCGCCTGTGGTGTAAAAAAACATAAGCTAAACTAACCAAACATTTTGGAGGGCATAGACCTTGAATTTTCAGAGTGCAGGATTAGCTTCTGCTCCCCTGCTCATCCCACCCATAGACTTATAATAACGAGATTTCCTTTCTTTATGCATGTATTTTGTTGTTTCTTAGACATACAATACATAAATTAATTGACCTTGAGTAATCTTTTAACAACCTAGCAGAAATTTTAAATGATTGGCTCCAGAAAGCGATCTCATATGTATCAGTGATTTAAATCAATTGATTTTTTCAAAAATATCATTGATTTGAATCATTTTTTTAACTTTAAACCTAAATTTTTTTTTTAAATTTTAAATCTAATTAATTTTGCCTTTACTTAACCAGTATAACCTTTCTTTCTTATATTGATTTTGTCCCTAATCTTTTTCCTCACTTGCCCATTTTTATCTAGATAAATTCTTTCTTCTTACTCAATCTAAAAATGTGAATGTTTAGTTAGTGGACATATTTAACTAAGCTATGTTTTTATTAGTAGCCACTGTATTCAGGATTTATTGTAATGAAAACAATGAGGCAATTTTAAGCCACTATGCTTAAAAATAGTTGCACAGAAAAGTCCTGGATAATGAGTTGTGTTGCTGTAGTGTGTGCATAGTTGTACAAATTATAAGAAAGAAACTTAACCTTTAGGAGCCGGGCGGTACCCATGCTGTACCGTGACTCTATTTTTTTTAGAGGGCAAGGTTGAGATTTTCGCTCGAACCCTTTGGAGCCGGGGATTTTTTCAAGGTTTCATACGTCTGGTACGACAGTTTATACCTTCTCTTTTCAATGGAAAAGAAATCTGGTTCAACTGTCGTACTACCTGGGTCGAAAGAAAAATTTCTAAAAAACAGTCCGGATCTAAAAGGTTAAAATTAATATTTTTTTAAACCATGAATTATTGTATAAGAATTTAACGCATGTCCTACGTATAAATTTTTAAAATATATACAGGGTGTCCGCGCATATGGAAAGTCATGGAAAGTCAGGGAAAGTCATGGATTTCAAATATGATCGAAATTGGTCATGGAAAGTCATGGATTTCAGCGAAAAATGTCCAAAAGTCATGGAAACTGACTGTTTATCATGGATTTTATCACTCCGGACCGATTGAAATTTTTCCCGTGATCTCGGAAGAACGAAAACACTTCCGCCGTCATTCTACTTCATTATTGGGTGCAATCTGATTTGTCAATTACAATTTCCAACAAGTTGCATTGTGTTGACCAATCAGATGAATTCTCAAGGCTAAAACCGTGAGCGACGAATTTTGTGTAACTGCGCATGTGCGCGGACTCCGTCATCTGATAAAATATGACCTTGAACGACAAAAAGATAGACTCGATGGTTTTTTTTTATGGTTTTTTTCCCCAGCATAGGCAGTTGCCTTTTACATTTGGTCTCCTCCCCCCCCCCTACACACTATATTTGATTCCTTTTTCTTTTAAAACTTGTTTGAATCTTTTTCTTTCGAGGAGTTTTATGCAAAAGAAAAACAAATTAAAAAACGATGTTGAATTTTAAAGAATCGTGTAGGTAGGAGGAGGGGCAGGAACTCAACGAGTTCCGTTTTGATGTCAGATTTCGCCTCACTCATATCAGGATCTAAACTTACAGTAAAATTTATGGACAGACAATTCATCGCTACATGAAAGTACGTTTGACAGTGGGGAGGAGGGTGCCGGTAGGAAAAGATCGTTTTTTGACCTCAAAAGCGAACGGACTTCTGTTGCTGTGAAACGCAGTCGCCATGTTTGGTCATTTGCTTTGCAAGATAGAATATTAAATGCATAATTTTCCAAAAACAAAGCAGAGTTCGGTTTTTTTTTTTTTTTTTTTTTTTTAGTCATGGAAAACAGTTCGCAAAAGTCAGGGAAAGTCATGGAATTGAAAAGTCCAGGTTGAGCAGATACCCTGTATATAAAATATTCATCGAATAAAACCTTTTATTTATTTATTTTTGCTGTAACTATATAGTATACCAACAGTGAATTTATAAATTTTTATTTATTTACTTATTTTTTCAGAATGTGGGTAAATAAAAATGGACAGCTGTATCATTCAAGAGTGGATCCAGCTTCTGGTTAAAGAGGGGGTCATTTTCAAAAAAGGGGGTTTTCAAAGTGCAATTTTTGTGTGAAGATGGAGGTGTTTGAAATTTTTTTCGTAATATTAGTTGCAAAAAATGCAATTTTGTACTATATTTGGTCGTTTAGGGGGGAAGGGGGTCATGACCCCCCCCTTCTGGATCTGCGCCTGGTATCAATTAAAAATACTATCTTGATGCATAAATAATAATACGTATTTTTTGAAAACCTACTTTTAAAGATAATTTTAATTGGGGGGGGGGGGATCCTTTTTGATATCTCTTCATTTAACTCTCTTTCCATTTTTATCTCATATAACACCCAGTTTAGTGCAATAGTAATAGAATGTTAAAAAGCACAAGTGTGCAGGAAATTGCAGACAGAAATTTTCGGAGTTACAAGATATCCTATTTACAATCAATGCAAAAGAATCGACCTTACGGTTGAAAAGACATCTGCCTAAAGCCAATGTGCTTATCTTCCTCTGTATTTACGTATTTATAGGGGACTAATATGTCATTTAATATTAAATTTGATTTTAATCATATGCATTTGCATTCAATTGGTTTTACATCGGGTTATGACAGCTGTTTGATGTATTAATGCCGACTTGAAATGTAATAATTTTGAATTTTGAAAAATGTCAATTTCAAGTTTAATTATAATCACAAGTGTAAATTAGTTTTTACAAACATTTCTGAACTATTTTTGAAAAAATTAAAAATAATAATAATAATTTTAAAAAATCTGATTTTTTCATACCCTGTCTAATATAAACCCTACTTGGTAGCTAAAACATATATTTTTTTTCTAAAGGTACTTGTGATTAGTGACTGATTCTGACAGAAGAGACTATCCAACCTATTTTTAAAAAATATTTTTAATGCATAGAGAGGTTGTCATGACCATTTTCAGTATGTTAGCATTTTCATCCCTTTGATTTTAATTTGGATTAGATCATATAATTATATCATTTTGAATGTTTCCGTTATTTCATCAGTTCTCATTCCGGTTTCTGTATAATTGTTTTCTTGAAGTTCTGATGATCTTTATGAAAAATCTTAGGTGGCAGCTTTCGTTGTTACCTCCTACCCCACCACTATTAATATAAGTTTGAAATATTTCTAGGTTTAGAACGCCTTGCGGAAGAGCTAATGGGAGCACGGAAATGGAAAATTCTTGTACAGCCATTTACAGGTAATTTCGGATGCCTTTCAGTTTTATTTCTGTATACAAATAGAACTACAAAAGGGACGACCAGGAATATGCTCTGTACTTTACTGAGTTTGGCCTACCTATGATTGAGAACACTTTCTGTGCATGCATATACAGCTTTTTTTTTTTTTTGTGGAATTTAGAGATCTGGGTATTGCAGTTCCTATTATTAGCAAGCATCAGTCCATAATTGCAATAACTTGATCTCCCCCATTTCCTACCTCCTAGCGCACAGCCTTTTGTTTGCCGTATTGAACGAGAGAGCTGATGGGTTCATTCCCATTCTCATGCTGGGTCATCTTGATGAAAAGACACTGTCCTAACTGCTTGGGAATATAGAACTCAGAATGGCCTCTTGGGGAGCCATGAGTAGTAGACTTCCCATTAAAACTCCAGCTTACCTTCACACTGTGACAATTTTTAAAAATTTATTTATTTTATCTAAATACGAACAGGAGTGGCGATCGATAACACATTTTTTAATTGCAACTTATGTTACTTTAATCGTCACATGGCGAATGGCGACTGCTAATTTTTAGCTATATCGACTGACTGGGCACATTTAAAACATTCGATTTGTTGCAAATAGCAAACTTTGTTTTCTTTTCCGAAAAAAAAGTAAATAAGAAATCTTTCCTGCTTCAATACAGCCTGCAGAGTTCCTCAAAAATCTGGGACAATCATTGCAACTTTTCGCTGTTTCTGATACTGAGTTACTGGTACTGAGTATTACAATCCAGTAGTAGCCAGCTTAATAGCTATCATTAGTCTAGAATTGCCATAATCTAACTGCAGGTAGTGGACCTCTCATTAAAGCTGGGATGATCTTAATACTGGGAGCAAGCACGTATCCAGAACTTTGTTTAGGGGGGGGGGGTCCAAGGTCACGAAAGATAAATCAGAAGTATTAATTGTTTGTTACATTAGCACTAATTAAATTAAAATTATAATAATTATTAATATATAATGTTTAACTTAAAATGTAATTAATTAATTAAAATTGATAATGAAATTAAGTATAATTAATTTTAAAAAATGCGGTAGTAAATTAATTTTTGGCAATTAATAAGTCATCCATACAAAAATTCTAAATGTGAAGAAAAAAAATTCATCATATCTCATTTCATTCGCTGAAACATTTATGTTTATGCTTCGAAAAAGAGTGGTATATAATTCCTTCGAAAAAAAATTTCACAATAAAAGAAAATCAGAAGACAAATACTTTTCCAGGAATTTTTAGGAAAAATGTTGCTAATACTTCAACAAAATATTAAACTTGGTAATATATTTCATAAAAAAAAAAAAAAGTATATATTTATGTTCATTTTTTTGCCACCCCCCCCCCTTGCCTCCCCTACTAGCTATATCTATAGAAACGAATGCACAGCTGTATGAATTCTATTATAATGTAATTCTAAACCCTTGTTCGATTTGAACAAGACTTCATACAAAATTCAACTATGCTCTGGAAGATAATATTTGCAAGATTTTACTTTCAAACATTGAATTAATTTTCTTTATTTAAGTTCATAAAATTCTTTCGACAACACGAAATAGAATCTCCAAACTTACCCATTTTATAATTTTTTCATTTAAAAGCTTGAACAAACACAGTTTAATTGGAGAAATTATTCACCACTTGCAAAGCAGAATCCGAAATTTCGAAAAAAACGGTGGGAGAAAAAAGACGGCTTATATAATAATATATAGATATAATTGATTATGCCCGCTAATTAAAATCGTAAAATTATGTAAATTAGTCGAACACAAGGCCTAAAAAATTACGAATTTATCGATATCTCGTTCGATGATCATTTCACTGGCGTTCGGGAACAGTTATACTGACTTACATACATAAATAGATATAATCTACGTACATGGTTTTTTAGTAATATGAAATCGTCATTTTTTTAAAAAAAATCTGTGAATTTTCTGCACAGGTTTTACTTAGAAGTAGATCTAATTTTCCCGTAAATGACACTGATTTGACTCAAACTCGGCATTTTCTCAGGAAATTTTATTATTTAACAAATTTCTACATGAAATCTGCAGAAATTTTGCAGATTTCTGTGAAATTTCTTCATTAATTTGAAGATACTGTACAAAATTTGCAGAACCATTTTTAGGTTCTCGCGTTCTGAATTGACTTGGAAGTTAAAAACTTTTCAATTAATGGGAATACTTAAAGGAAAATAGCACCTTCTGTCTTGGTTCTGGTTTTTTGAGGTAAGTGATGAGAACTGTGATAAAAGACATCCGGTTTGGGGCGGGGGTCCGGACCCCCTGGACCTTAAATACGTCCTTGACTGGGAGATAAAATTAATTTAGTACAAAAAAAATGGGTTGTAAGCTGTAAGTTACGAGCTGTAAGCAAGGGTCAAAGCTGAAAAATTAGCAAACACAGCACACTAGATTCCAAAGACTACAGTTTTATTCTAAAGGTAATCTCAGCGTTCTTCTCTTTCGGTGACTTGCTGCGTTTCTCATCTGTAAAATAATGAGGGAGCAACATTTTTCCTCCAGTTTTTTCAGAAATTTCCCAGTTCATTTGGTATGTTAAGGCTACTAAATTTCTTTCGCATAATGTAAAAGATATTATTTCACATCATTTTCTTAACTTATTACATTTTTAATACCTACGTACAGCTACCATTTAATACAGAATTACGTTAAATGAATTGATTTTTCATAGCCTCGTTTTGAGACTTACTTTCTATGTAATCATATTTTTTTGTCGTGTATGAATTCAATTTTGTAGTATAAAGGAAAAAAAAAGACATGTCCAAAGAATTGCAATCAACTTTTATACACAAATTGGTTTGAATACTTATTTACATTCCCTTTTTCTCTTCAGATTTAGAAAGCAACAATCCTGCTGACTGGTATCCAGAAGATACGTGTTATTTTTGTAGTGCAAAAAAACAACCGCCATATGTAAGTTTCTATTGCAAATATTCTGTTAGATCAAACTGTGAAATTGTAATGAATAATTTCTATGCTTACATATTAAGTTCAATCCATCCTTTAATACTCTTGATTCTGCAACAAATGTTCAATAAAAGTTTGAAATAAATCTATTATAGACAGGAGTCTGGAAAATTGTTAGTTAGAATAATTATTTTTTTTGCTACCAACTAAGCCGAACTACATAATTGTTCTATTTTGAACACAGTTTATACGTTCTCATCTGTAAAATAATGAGGGAGCCTACCTAATAGAAACTTATTTCTTTACATTGTCAAAGGTCTGATGTACAACACAGATCAGTTGCTTTTTCATTTTTTTATCAAGGATGTGAAGGAAGTCAAGGATTTGAAAAGTTCAGGTCGAGCAGATACCCTGAAATAAGTGTGAAAAAAATCATTGATTAGAAATAGCTGAATTAATATCTGCTGTCCTTTTTTGTTTGAGTGTGAACAAATAAAATTCTTGTTTTTGCTGTTAGACAATTCCTGTGGGGTTTCAAAACTTTCCCCTTTTGATTTAAAAAAAAAAAAATTACCATTGATTTTTTTGTTCTGTCGCGCTGGCAGAGTGTAATTAATGATTTTTGTAGTGTTGACAGATACTTTTACTGTTGAATTTATTCTAATGGGCACTTCTAGGTTTTCCATTAACGTTATCTCAGAATAGTTAATGCTGATGTGGATTTTGAGTGACTGACATCTTCATTTTAGTAGCTGGTTTTAGGAAATTGATTAAAAAAGGAATTTATTGAAGCTATTGGTGCAATTCCGATGGGGTTTAAAGAAGTGTTATTTTGAAAAAAAATTCTCATCCTGAGAGGGATTTTTTTGCACTATTTTCTTTATCCTCAATATATATTTTAAGGGGTACTAAGAGAGTGCGAAAACATTTGTATGATGCACACAAAAAGTGGCATTCCTGTCTTTTAATTAGGGATGGACCAGATATCCGGTAACTATCCGGTATCGGGCCGATATTTTAAATATCTGGTACTTCCGGATATCAGATCCGGCTGACCGCTCCGGATACGGATATCCGGAAGATTTTTGCAGGATATCCGGCAAAGTATCCGGTATTGATGTGGGAGATATCCGGAATTGATGTAAGAGTTATCGGGTATGATATGAGGACCTAATTGAATATTTTCTTTTTTACAAAAATCCCAGTTAAAAATTTCATTGTTTGATAAACCTTTTAGATGATGTAATTACTTTTCATCTTTCCTTTTTACCAATTTTTGCTTCTAAAGCAAAAATTATATGTTATTCCTCCGACTTTGTACTGGACATGGAAGCATTCTGCATATTTAATTTTCATAATTTCCAGATAAATTATGATTGTTTTCAGCTTTTCAAAAATATTTTAGTTAAAATATTTAGAAGGAAAAAGCTACAAACCTGCAAGGTGTAATGTGCGACAAAAGGTTGAAAAAAACTTACGATCATATCGTTAGTTCATAAAAGTTAATCGCAGTAGCTTTTAATATAAATTCTCAAATTAATTTATTTAGTGAATTCTTTTATTTTTAGTTTTTGTACTTCTAACAAAAATTGCGATCTATTAACACCCAATGGTGTTGTAATTAGATATTTTTTACTTTGCCACTATTATTGCTTCATTATAATTGAAAATAACACACAATAACTAGCCTACCTAACACTGACGAAAGTGTTCTTCTAGATAATGTAAACATCTCTCCCCATGAATCGTCGCAACTTAGCCATGCTTTTTTTTTTTTTTTTGAAAGAGAGTTTGAATGTGTGTAAAGAAATTTCGGATCTTGCACTTTGTTTCGTTCTTTATTTTTGTAATCCCTTCCTTTCAGAAAAGATATTTCTCTGCTATTAGAATCTGTTCACGTCTGTCACGTCGCTTCGTAACTCCTCGAGAACATGTTGAGCATGTTCTCGAGGAATAATAACATTCAATAACATTCAATCGAGTCTCGAAAACTTGAAGCTTTATAAACTCAAATATACCTTTATTTCAAAGTTTTCATTTCGTCCCAAATTCTTGAAAAGACGGTAGGAACTGCTTGTAACTTGAACTATCAATAACTCTAAGCTTTTAGCCGGTCCCTTGGGACTAAGAGCTATTGAGACTCGACTGTATTTAGGATGTTAATTTGCATCTTTAGAAAGAGTCAGTGGCGTAGCTAGGGGTTGGCAGGAGTGGCTCTTGCCACGGGCGCAGCAGCCAGGGGGGGGGGGGCGGCATTTTGACCGATTAAAAAAATTTTTTTTTTTTTCGGTTAAGTCGAAACAGACTGAAAAATTAAAATTTGATAGACACCCCGAACAGCGCAAACTGCGCCCCCACACTACAAGACAAACCATACATAATGTGCGTTTTTGCTTTGGTAGATTTCGGGTGGATACACTGATGTTAGCTTAAATCTACCTGGCAGGATAGAATTTAGTTATATGGGGTCTGAAGTCTATATAATAAGCTGATCAGAAATCGGCCGGTCTTTAAAAGAGATAGAAACAAACCTTTCCTCTCCGCTTTTTTCCAGTCCCTTTTTACTTCTTTTTATGTAGTAAAGGAAGTATTGTGATCGCGAAAAAAAATCACTCAAATTTGAGTCTAAATTTTGATTTTGCCCACCCCCGAATGAATGTTCAGTAGTTTCTTCGACCTGTCAGCACTTGCATATGTACCTACCAACATATACGCAGCCGAAAAATCCATTTCAACCACCCCCCGAGTTAATTACGACGAGTTTTCTCGTGACGTCTGTATGTATGTATGTGCGTTGTATAACTCAAAAACTATATGCTGTAGAAGCTTCTAGTTTGGTATGTAGGCTCTGAGAATGGTCTAGTTGTGCATCTCCCCTTGTGGCTGCATTCGAATGTTCCCAAGGGGGTGTTTTACCCCTTTTTGGGGGTAAATCAGTGTTAATTTCAACGCAGACTCAAGCAGAGGTCGTAAGTAGAGCGCTACAAGTAGCGAAACTACTGTAGTAGCTACATTTTTTAGTAGTTTGTAGTGTAGCACATTACTTTTAAAAAAACGTAGAGTACTGAGTAGCGCGATACAAAAAAATAGTAGTTTGTAGCGATTTAGAGAAACTACTTTCAAATTAAAAAAATAAAAAAATGAATGAAAGAAAATAAAAGAAGAGAGAACCAAATAATAAAAAAAAAAAAAACACGGTTTAATTGACTCAGACTGGTGCAAATCTTTCACGAGTACAACAGCAGACGCAATGAGAAATAAGAACCACATATATATGAGCTTATCTTAAATACATCATTTTGACGAAATACATTCTATCTGTTTGATGTCATTGATTTATTTGGCATCATAATTTTTGTGTTCCTTCAAATAATTTTCATGTTCCCAAGTATTCCCTGGCGTGAAATTAAAAAAAAAAATTGAATTCTTTCAATCTTTCAACTTTTGAGTAGTTTCTTGTCGCAAATATTCGTAAAAATTGTGAAAAGAACAAATTTTAGCAAAAAAAAAAAAGAGGAACAAAAAAGAAAAATAACAAATAAATTCAAAGACAATTCCTAGTTCTATTCTATATTCAAATGAGTTAATTTATTACTGCAAACCACTATTCGAAAATTTTCGGTCAATTTTCAAATGGTGTATGCTTTTTATTATCTATTTTTTAAAAAGTAGCGAAGTAGCGACTACAATTCAAAAGTAGTTTATAGTCGCTACATTTAAAAAAAGTAGTTGTAGTTAACTACATTTATAACAAAGTAGTTGTAGTTCGCTACAAAATAAATGTAGTTTTTCCAACCACTGGACTCAAGTGATATGAATTGGCGCGACCACTTGGCGATATGTCGCCAAGCTTTTGGTCGCCAAGTGCTTGACATATCACAAAGTTGGCGACAAATTGGGCGAAAAAAACACTTAAGGCAACTACTAAGAAATTTACACGTAAAAGGAAGTAGTGTGGGGTCCATACCAGATTTTTTTTTTTCACGATATCACTTCAACTTATCAATTACATACTTTACTTCGGAAATAACGATCTACGATTTTAAAAATCAGCGAGCTTTTGTTGAACACATGCAATTTTATGATGACAAAAACTTAACTCCCCTGTTGGTAACAATTTTTCTGTGGCGACTAGCGAGAGAATTAATATGTATTTCTCCAAAACGGGAGGGGGAGGTTTCTAAAAAACGACTATACTGCAAATTTCGCGATTTTTAAAATTTGTACCAAGAGCCTACATTAAATGAAGATTCCAAAAATTATTAGCGTGTGTAAATGATTCCAAAAATGAATGGGACAAGTACAGTAGCGTGCGATTTTGAACAAGCAACGTTTTCAAACGCTCAGTATAGAAAGTTAGAAGGTTCAAAAAAAGAAAATAAATAAATTAAAAAAAAAACGATAAATAAATCTTTTTTAGTGAGTTTCGATTTCGTATTTTAAAATATTTCTATTTTATATCGGTCATTCCTACAAAAATGGTACAAATCATGTCCGAGACTTTAGAATTTTTTTAAATCAATTTTAATTACTACCACCCATTAAGTGTATTTTTTATATTTTCTCCATTTAATTTTGTGCCATCAAGTATCAATCGATTATGTATAATCCATTTAGAAATGACACAAAAAAATTGTCTTTGTCTGAAGAAGGAGAAAATGACGTGTCCCAGCTTCAAACTGTTAGAATTTTAAATGTGATTTAAAATTAAACTGAAATGTAACAAGAAAATAAATGACACTGCACTGCACAAAAGATGCTTCTGACACCATTTCTCCAAATTATTACGTAAATGAAAAAAAAATTTCCCCAAAAAACACTATTATTTATCCATGTCTCTAGATTTTCTATGTTTCGCATTATCCACTCTGTTATATGCATTTTGGAAATAAAATAAACAATTGCATTCAGTCTGATATATTTCTAAAAAAATATAGGTAGTATAACTGTCGTGATTAGCTTGCTACATTGAATTATGTAGTCAACAACCAGGGGGAGCCTAATTCTTTTCTTATGATAGTTAATTTGAACTGTTGGATGTCCACTCTGTTACAGTCGATTACATGATGAAGAAAACAGATTTTTTCTTGAAATTGCAGACAGACTAACAGTTTTAGGTTTTTTATTCCACTTTATGCTTGTTCTGTGATTCTAACTTTTCTTTGTGATTATACAGATATTTTAAAAGGCTTATTTGTGCACTCTATTATATGTCCACTCTGTTAAACAAAGTGATCAAAATATTTAAAATCCTTTCATAAATGAGTCATGTACTAGTTATTTACACTTCATTATACATAAATAAATGGAAACACAATAAATAAAAAAAGTTGGTGGAAATTATTTAAATTGATAATCTTAAGTAAAGAGTTTCAGACATGATTTGTACCATTTTCGTTGGAATGACCCATATGAACTTTAATGAAGTGCTCTCACTTCCAAACTATGTATAGCACTACTTTGTTCTTTATACTCATTTCCGTTTTAGAATTGTGGGAGGGATTGAGCTTGATTTGTAACCACGCCAGTGCAATATGTTTTGTGCTCTTTCTATTGTAAAAATAAATAAAAATAGCTATTGTTTCTCATGTATACTGAACAAGGAAACGGCAAGTGAATGTTGAGGGAAGATGCGTATACTCTACGCTACTTCAGTGGGGCAAGCCACTCTTTTCAAAACGGTATACAAATATACGTGCTAATCTTCTTTTTTTTAAAAATCATTCTCAGTTCGAGCACTGCTGTTATGGTACCCACCAATACCTTCCCTATTTTCAGCCCATGTTTGTACACGCTTATTGAAAAAAAATCAAGAAAATACATCTGGTACTTTCTTAAAGCCAGGGAGGGAGCAATTGCCTGTATATTTTTTAATTATTTATTTTTATTCTTCTTAATACATATGCTAATATTAATAACATTAATATTAGTAATAAGTAAGGGCGGTTCTCTGGAACATTTAAAATACTAAGAATGAAAAGTATTTATTCATAAAAAATAATCGGAGGCCTAAAATAGTGAACTTTTATTTTGCCTGTAAGCAAGGAGTCGTATTTATTTAGCCAATTTCAGATTAATTATGCTTTTTATATTTTCTTTGATTTCCTAATTACAATACAATCAATGCTTTGATTTTTATTTAACATGAACAAATTATGTTTATTTTATACGTTCTAGTGTTTTAAAACAAATTCTTTTTAAAATAAAAGCTGTTGTGTGGAAAAAAAACACAATAGGTTCAATAACGAATTGCAAGAATTATTTGCTTTTTGACTTTGTGTGAAATGATGGGGAAATATAGGAACGTCCCGAACTAACATTGTTGAAAAGACAAAATTCTCAAATTCAACAAAAAACTTGTAAAAAATAAAACTTGAATTTTACCCAATAATACGCGCTAGCAAACATATCATGCACACATAATATGAGGGGAAACACTGAGCATCGTTAAAAATGCTGAAAGAAATAAAAAAGGAAAAAAAAAGGTTGCAACATTATCTGCAAATATTTCGAATAAAAAAAATCAAAATTTTGGGTAAGGAAATTTTAGGGGGTCACAATGACCTCCCATCAGAGCGACCTCTACGGCGGGGGGGGGGGGGGGACGGACGCAATTTTTCAAGTTTGCCACAGGCGCTGGGCCCTCTAGTTACTCTACTGGAAAGAGTATAGTTTGTTTTTTGGAATTCAAGTAAAACTTTAAGTTAATTATTTAGATATAAGTTTATTAATTTATTTTTTGAAGTGAACATGTTTAGAACAATTTTTAATAATAATAATAATATATCGGTCATTTCAGCAAAAACGGTGCAAATCAGTCCTGATACTTCAGAACTTTGGGAAATAATTTTAATATTTACCACCAATTAATTGTATTTTTTTATTTGTTCTCTATCTAATTGTGTATAACCAGGTATTACTTATTTAGGCATAAACCATTTATAAAGGACTCAAAAAAAAAAAAAAAAGACAAAGAAGGAAAAAATCTTCTGCCCCACCTTCAAATTGCTAGGACTTAAAATGCAATTTAAGATTAAGCTGAAATGCAACAACAAAATTATTTGCAATGCACAGCACAAAAAATGCTTCTGACACCCGTTCTACTGATTTTTATGTATGTAAACAAAAAAATCTTGGAAAAACACTTATTTATCTTTGTTCCTAGATTTTTATGTTTCAAACTGTCCACTCTGTTACAAGCCTTTCAGAAATAGAATAAGCAATTGCATTCAATGTGATATTTTTTTTTAAAGAAGTACAAGTAATGTATCTGCTGTGATTACTTTGATACATTGAATTATATAGTCAGCAACTAAGATAAGCCTAAATTTCTTTGCTGATGATAGTTAATTTGCACTGTGGGATGTCCACTCTGTTACAGTCGCATTAATGGTGCAAAAAAAATTTTTTTCTTGAAATTACAGACAGAATTAGTTTTAGGATGTTTAGTCCATTTTATACTTTTTAAGTAATTAACTTTTCTTTACGATTAGAAATATATTTTTCAAACCTCATTTGTCTCCTCTGTTACACAAAGTGGTCAAACTATTCAAAAACCTGAATGAATGACTCATATACAAGCCATTTACACTTTATTATGCACAAATAAACAGAGAATAATTTTTAAAACAACGATTAGTTGGCGAAAATTACTTCATTTGATAAACTTAACTCGACAATTTCAGACATGATTTGTACCATTTTGGCTGGAATAACCCATAAATATAACATTTGCATCTGAGAATGTATCTTTATTTTTTCAAAATGAAGTTGAATTTCGAGGTGATTGTTTAAGAATTAGTTTATTAATTTGTTTTTAAAAAAGTGAATGTGTTTAGCATGACTCTTAATGTATTTAAAATGATAATTTGCTACTTTTAAGAATGTGTATCTTAATTTTTTGGAACTAAAGTAAAATTTCAAGTTGATTATTTAAGTATAAGTTTACTCATTTGTTTTTTAAAAAGTGAACAACTTTAGCATAACTCTTAAAAATATATTTAAGCTGCTGATTTGAATCTTCAGAAAATATGTACTTTGTTTTTTGGAGTTATATAAAATTTTTAATTGATTATTTGAGTATAAGTTTATTATTATTATTTTTTAACACACTGGTCCTGTTTTAATATTTTCTTCTTTAACTTGTATGTTAGAAAAATTACATGCGTATTATTCTTAAAAAAAGAAATTTCAAAGCAAAATTTTGCTTTATATTATTGCAAAATTAGAAATAAGAAAATGTGTTACTTTGTAATGAAGTTTAAATTCATAAAATTATAATAAAATATGTATTGATTTGAAAAAAAAAAAAACAGTTTATCTGAGCTTAGTTTTTTTTCCTTTTTTCTTTCTTTTTTTGTAAATCAATTATCGTGTATATAATATTGGTGAAATATTTAATAACTGTATCATTTACGTAGAAACTTATTGAAATGATATTGAAACAGAAAAGCTTTAAAATTTAAACTAAGAATAATTAAAAGTTTAAACTTTGAGTACATACAGAAATATTTAATTCTATCTTTTAAAGTTTTGTCTCTTTTGATAAAAATACATAATTTAGAAAGAAATCACAATATGCTAGTGTTTCATTTCATATGTAGCACTACTCCTGTACAATAAAATAGAGGCTGGGTCAATCCATATCACTTCAACCCAGTCATGACACCCATAGTCTCGGATTTTGCTAAAACTTGGCATAATTGTTCCTTTTATAGAGTTGAGAAAGAATGCAAAATTTTTTTGCTCTATCTCAAATGGTTTAGATTTTATGGAGTGTCAAAGTTTTTGAAATTTCACGATTTTTGCCGATGGCGCGCAGGAAAGCCAATTCGCGTTTATGCAGAAAATAAATCATAACTTCCGTATTTACCAACCAATATTGATGATTTTTTTTTTCAATGTACCTGATTATGCAAGAGTTATAGAAAAAATATAATTTTCTGAGTAAGTATCTATAAAAAAATATGAAAAATTCCTGAAGTACAATTTAGTGTGTTATTTTAACCAAGTATAGAGCTTTACTTAAAATGAGATATCTCCAAGAGGGTAGTAAATAATCCCCCCATTTTTTTTATATTTCTGATCTAAAAGATGCATTTTATCACACAAAAAAAAAACTTTGGTGGTTTCTACACTCCTACATTTAAATTTAGGGCATAAAACTTTTTTTTAAGATAGTAATATGAAAAAAAAAACTTAGCACACTTGCTCTGAAGGGTAAAAATCTGACTAATATTATGCAGTATAGTCCAGAACACACTCTTATCTTGAATACACATCATAAAATATAAAAAATTGCAATAAAAAATTTTAATTACAAAATTAGATGTAATGATAACTTATTCAATAAACGCATCTTTGAAATGAAAATCCTTGAAAACCTACCTCAAGGAACATACATAATATTAAAATATATTTTAATTGTACGTACATGAACTAGTAATTTCAAAAATTAAGCTAGCAGTAAATAATCCCTTCATTTCTTTTTATTTTTTATAAGTGATCTAATGTATTTTAGAGCATAAAAAGAAATCATATTTGTAGTTTTACACTTCAGTCATTAATTTTCTTTACTTTTAAGATATTGTTTAAACTAACTTATTCTCTAGAAATTTTCAAACCCAAAATGAGAATTAGAAAAAAGAAAGAAAATAACAGTGATTAAGACACTGTCCCTCACACACACACACACACTTATCATCCCCCACTATTCATCAAGTCATAAATAAGAGCTCCCCTCCTCCTGCACTTCTCAGTGCTGAATAAAAATAAACAAAGTAACTAAAATCCCTTTGAGAGGCTGTTAGCTCATTTATGAAACAGGTGTGAAGCCTTTTTTGAAACAGAACACATTGCCTTGACTTGTTTATATATGTGTGGTTTGAGATTCTGCAATTGCATATGCCTTTGATGCTTGGGGGTTCTCCCATTTCCCACCCATGAAACTGGTAAAAACAGAAGAGTACTGCCTTAACCAGTCATTCAGTCAACTGTTGCTGGAGTAACACATATGATTGAGTTTTGAATTCATGTTCTGATTTTGATTTCCTATTAGTATATGCTTTAGTTGTTATTATGTATGTGAATATTTTTTGTTCTAATATTGTTATTTAAAAAATGGAGAAGTGCAGTGTTGGAGAAGTTACTCAGAGTGATTGTCATTTGTTTAGTTTTGTCAAGAAAAAGGACGCAAAGAGTATTACTAATTTCTCTGAAACTGAGTTAACTCTATTGAAATTAAGAATCGATACAAGCAACGAGTTAAAAACTATTTGTCTTCATCATCAATGTGTATATTTGCAAAAGTATGAATTTTTACAAAAGTATTGTTGTGATCCTTTTCGAATACACAAGACTTCCATTCAGAAAGGACTTCGTGTTGTATCTTTAAAGCAAAGTAGATTAATTTCAGCAAAGGGTTATCAAGTGAAACCAGGACAGAAACTTTGTGCAAACTGCGGGAACAAGTTTTCTCAACTGAATGATGATATTGAGGAAAACAGTGAAAGCAAAAATTCCACCGAAGAAGAAGATGAAGGTTTGAATCCTAATGAATTAAAAAATGTACAAAAAAAAAGATCAATTGAGGAACTAAATTCTTCTTTGCACGATATTGGATGCTCCCCAATAAAATTACATGCACTTGGTGAACATAGCAAATCATCCTACGGCAAAAAAAAGCTACAGAGAGTGCACGAAACTGTAAAAGAAAAAATTGAAAATGTTCTTGAAGTTAATTTGCCAGAAGAAAAAGATGATCCAGAAAAAGATGCTACGCAAAAATCCAAAGATCTGGACAAACTAATTAACATTATTAAGGGTGAGTTAAGTGATGCTCCAAAAAATAAACAAATTCAAATGCTGACAATTCCAGCTGCATTGATGTGGTCAAAAAGAAAAATAATAGAGACTTTCAATGCTTCTGATTACTCAGTTCGCAAAGCCCAAAAACTATTTAAAGATAAGAGGTTTTTAGCAGAACCAGAGCCAAGGCATGGGAAAATGTTAAGTCCTGAAACTATAGAGTTAGTAGAACAGTTTTATCAGAGTGAGGAACATTCTAGAATTCTGCCGGGAATGAAAGATGTTGTAAGCTTAAGAAAAAACGTTTACGAAAGAAAGCGCTTAATTTTTTTGTAACCTCAGGGAGCTGTATTTAAAATTTAAGTTGAAGTACCCAAATATGAAGATAGGTTTATCAAAGTTTTGCTCTTTAAGACCAAAGTGGTGTGTTTTGGCCGGTGCTAGTGGCACACACTTAGTGTGCGTCTGCACAATTCACCAAAATGTAATTTTACTAATTAAGGGGGCAGGAATTGTAGAAGATCATAAAAAACTTATGTTCTTTGTTGTTTGCCAGGACACAAAAAGGGAATGCATGCTTCGACATTGTGATGACTGTCCGCCAAAAAGCAACCTAATCCAGTTTTTAGAATCAAAATTCGAAAATTATGAAAATGAAGACCTTATTGAGTATAGTCAGTGGGTTTCCTCGGATCGTACTGAAATGATCAGATGTTCGAGCTCAGTTACTGAATTTATCGATTTATTAGTTACAAAATTGAACAAATTAATTCCACATGCATTCATAGCCAAATCACAAGCTTCATTTTTTAAAAATTTGAAAGAAGAAGTTTCATTACATACTGCTGTAATATCAATGGATTTTAGTGAAAATTATGGTTTCACAATACAAGACGAAGCCCAAGGTTACCACTGGACCTCACAGTCTTGTGCCATTCATCCTGTCATGATCCATTATAACAATCCAAGCAATGAAAAAATTACTTCCTCACTTTGCATAATATCAGATGTAGCTATGGTCCATAAAATTCAAGAAATAGTAACAATATTTATTAAAGCGAAATATCCCCAAATCACAAATGTTCACTACTTCAGTGATGGATGTGCTGGGCAGTATAAAAATAAGTTTAATTTCATGAATTTGTGCATGCACGAAAAAGATTTCCAACTTCAAGCTCAGTGGTCATTCCACGCAACTAGTCATGGAAAAACAGAATGTGACGGAATAGGGGGTACTGTTAAATGTGGAGCGAGAAAACATAGTTATCAACGAGAGCTAGGCAAAGAAATATTGACAACAAATGAGCTTTTTGAGTTTTGCAAATCTAGCTTTAAAAGCATTCACTTCCAATTGATTTCTAAATAGGAAGTTGATTTAACTCGCCAGACTTTAGAGAATCGATTTAAATTAGTTGAAACTCTTCCTGGAACAAGAATGTTCCACAATTTTCAACCAATAGATGATTTAGGAACCATTGAAGCCAGAAGAATAAGTACTGATGAAAAAACAGCTCTCACTTTCAATTTGTACAACAAACAGCAAATTTCAATTGTGAAAATAGAATTATTTTCTGGATGCTTCATTGCAAGTATGTATGACAATTTGTGGTATTTTGGCATGGTGAATGAGGTAAATGAAGTAGAAAAAGATGTCACTGTAAGTTTTATGCATCCTCATGGACCTTCACCATCTTTTTTCTGGCTCGAGAGAGAGGATATTTGTGCAATCCCTATCCCTCATGTCCTAGCAGTTGTGAAGCCCCCTAAAACAACAACTGGAAGAACTTACCACTTTTCTCGATTTTTTTATAGGTACTTACTCAGAAAATTATATTTTTTCTGTAACTCTTGCATAATCAGATACATTGAAAAAAAAATCATCAATATTGGTTGGTAAATACGGAAGTTATGATTTATTTTCTGCATAAACGCGAATTGGTTTTCCTGCGCGCCATCGGCAAAAATCGTGAAATTTCAAAAACTTTGACACTCCATAAAATCTAAACCATTTGAGATAGAGCAAAAAAATTTTGCATTCTTTCTCAACTCTATAAAAGGAACAATTATGCCAAGTTTCAGCAAAATCCGAGACTATGGGTGTCAAAATCTCATTTTTTGGGTTGATTTGACGTGGAATGACCCGGCTTTAAAAAGTAATGTGAATGTATTTAACATGTTTTTAAAGAAATGATACGAGAAACAACTTTGATTTATTGTTTTGAAGCTGCATTACATAAAAATAAGTGAACATGCAATCTAATTGTAATGGCACAATTCCGGATATCCGGCTTGTGATAAGTCACTGGATATCCGGTATCCGGCAAAATCACTATCCGGTCCATCCCTACTTTTAATGCTACTAAATAGTTGTGGAGGAATTTATTTTGCAGAATAACGTTTGCATAGGTTGATGCAAAATAAAATTCTATATACAATGCTGTAATAGTAATGAATAGAAAATCTCCATGTTTGGACTTGCTTTGTCTTACTCTCATGTACAGATTTGAAAACTATAACTCTTATTCTAACTAGAATTTTTAGAAACTGATATCCTTATGAAAATAGAGAATTTCAGGGAGTGTTAATTTTTTATGAAGAATTTTGGAGAATATTTTCCTCCTTGTAATGGACATTTTTAGAGAGTCGTTCTCACTCAAGTACGATTTTTTGGGAATAATGTCGAGTCTGTACTGGGTTTTTTTGGGTATTGTTGTCCTAATTCTATTTTGGATTTCTAGTCTATTGACACTATTATATAGTTGTTGTCGTTTACTGTCACAAAGATTGGGATAAAATGAGACACTGAATTCTCTGTTCACTCTATGTGATGATGCATAATACAAAAAAGTAAAATGCTAGAGTTAACTAAATTTTGATGTTACTAGAAAAAGAAAATATATGTTTTCTGTAATCAGTGAAGCATTTTCAATGATAGGGGGGTGGCGTTCAATCTGAAATGTAAAGGATTTCAACAATGCTCCCCCCTATCTTTGGCAGCATTTTTTGTTAGTTTGTCTTAACAAGCGACGGCGGAGCGGAGAAGTATATGCAAACATGTGATTTTCCTGTAATTTTACTGAATTCTCTAATTTTTGAGATAGCAAAATACTGAATGAAGACTAAAAGAAGAGGCATTGCAGGTTAAATTCATAACCTACCAGTTAATTTCACGCATCCAATTCAAACGTTTAGCAATATATAGAGAAAACCCTATGTATGAACTTACAAATGTAGTACATTATACTAGGAATGTTGTGTTGTTCACACAGCCATGCAATTTCATTATTTTCCATATTATTGAGGTCACATGTCTGATATAAAGAAAAGTATCCATTTTATTAAGAATCTGCACTACTACATGTATTACTTTGCTTTTCATTCTTCCATAAAATTTTCCAATGTTTCTTTTTTCTTATTTATCTTTTCTTTTTTGATATGACAATGGAAATTTTTCAAATACCATTCTGAAAATATTGGAAATGTACTGGGTTTTTGGTTCACCATATCACTACACACTCTAATATTTCAACAATTATTACTCTTTCTTTGTTTTTAAATCATTATGTATCACTGTTCACTTCATGTTGTTTAAAAAAAATTGTTATATTTAAATTTGTAGGATCCTGCTAGTGGCATCATCCCTACCATAGATGGTTATAGCTCATTGCGAATTGATACAGATGAACATTCAACATCATCTGATCAAGGCAATGTATCAGGTATATCGATTTTCAAATTTTTATTGCATCATGTAAAATTTTCTGATGTTATTCTCCAACTTCAACCACTTACTGATTTATTCTTGTTGGAATTAAGTCATAAAATAACAAAGTCTGACCATGGAACTTACGCAATTGAAGGGCTTGGAGGATGAAGGAGCTAAGTTACATTTTGAAAAATGAACACTCTGGACAATGGTAAGCAATGGATACAGCTGAGCAAAAAAACTTTGTACATCAAAAAGTATATATCATTAGACCGATTTCATACACACAATAACGACAAAACGAGAAAACAAAAAGCTGCAGCAACTGCAACATTAACAATGTGAACTTTAACTACTCACAATTTCTGTTTTGTCGCTTAACCACTTCATCTCCCAAGCCCTTCAATTATGAAATAAAAAGTGGTACCATTTGAAAGAACATAACCGCGACATTTTTTAAATCCAAAACCCTTGTGCCCTCGTTTTCAAGAAAAGGGGTCTTAAAGTCGGACGAAATGTTAAGAAAAGTCGCCAAATTTGAAGACTTGGTATACCATTTAAACTACCTCCTGATTTCACCTTCTGCGTCAAACAGGCATCTCATTCCCATTTTTAGTCGTTTGCAAAGCATGCGAAAGATGTTTCACATAAATCCTTCATTTGTGTTAAAGTAAAGAATATCAAGTTTCTATAAAGTGAGAAAGAGCTCTTATCTAGGGGAATAACAACAACTAAATCAAACTAAAGTTTTAACTTTTTCGTCATGATTACAATAAATTTTAGAATTTTAGGTAATTGAAGTTTTTTATTGAACTAAAATTTACTGTTAATTTTTTTAAATGAAATATGTTGAAAGTCTTTCTTAATAATACAAAATACCGTATATACTCGCGTATAGGTCGATCTCGCGTATAAGTCGACCCCCTACTTTTTGAAGGAAAATCGGGAAAAAATCGAAAACCCGCGTATAAGTCGAGACCGCACTTTCTGAAACGATCGGGAACGTTTTGCCGCGATTTTTGAACATAAATGTTTTGAAAAGAATAAAAATGAACTGCACTGAACATTCTTGTGTTAAAAACAGCACGAATGTTATTCTTTTTCACAAAAAGGGTTTATTTGTGCGATCGCGATTTTTGTAAATCGGGACCGACCTAGGAACGTTTTACCGCAATTTTTGAATATAAACGTTTTAAAAAGAAGGAAAATGAAATACAGTGAGCATTCTTATGTTGAAAATAGCACGATTGTTATTATTTTTCACAAAAAGGATTTCATTTTTGCTATCGTGATTTTTGTAAAGGGTTCGATTTTACGATCGCGGTTTTTGTAAGGGTTCGATTTTGAGGCCACAATTTTTGCTGTCTGTTGCTTTTATTTTGCATTATTATCAATGAAATTTTGCGATGTAGCCATATTACATTCTGTTTCAAAAAGATAAACACCATCAATCGGAAAATTAGCCAATACGGCAATTCCCGCACTTTTTACGCTGTTGGTCGTTAATTGTAGCTATTTATTCTTTATTTCAGAATCATACCTTGCAAAAATACAGTAGAATGTATGAGTATTTACTTATTTAGCATTTGTTTAAAATGGTTGGACTCTGAATCGGAAAAATCTTCTTGTTGTTGTTCGGGGAAAATTTTCGGAAATTCTGCCCCGCGTATAAGTCGACCCCCTAGCTTTCAACTTCATTTTTTGGACTAAATTTCTCGACTTATACGCGAGTATATACGGTAACTAATATGATTAAGTACAAAAAAACGCTCATGTGAGCTCATGTACAGAAAATGAAACATATAGTGTTAGAAGCTGAAATAAAATTGTCCTGGAATCAGTTCTTGTACGAAAAAAAAATATTAATGTATAAAGTTTTATTGTCTGTTCACTGTTATCAAAACTTTTAATTTGAAATCGAGAAAATTCTTTTGAAAAAATTTTGAAGTATACTTTTATGTTAGAAAGGTAACTTTTTTTTCTTCTCAACTGACTTTATTAGTGGACTATTTTAATACTCGTTAATAAAATTATCCAAACATATGTTAAATATAAGAAAATAAAATAAATTTAAACACTTCTTAAAATAATGATGATATATTTTTCCATTTTATGTGGAAATTAGTTTATTTGCTTTTAAAAAAATGTATTCAAAATTTGTTATGGAAAAATTACACATGTTTAACCCCTTCCAGGCTCATTTTATTTCAGGATTACGGATTAAAAAATGTCAATTTTTTTAATGCTTATTTTCATACATACATATCTTTTTAAACATAAGAGCATCATTCCCATGCTAAAACACTGTATAGTGCTGCCATCTAGTAGCAACAATAGTAAATAAAAGCATCCGAAACCATAAAAGGGACATGTGAAATAATTCGGGAAAAAATGGTTGTGCAGTGTTAATTTTCACAGTGCCCGAGCTACACTCAGGATGAGCCAGAATGGTACATTTCGCTTGCCCTAGTCCAGCTCGGGAAAAGCCGTAAAAGGGTTAAGCAGCTTCACTTTATATTTTTGTTGAGATGTTTGGAATGTGATTTTTTCCTGCTCAATTTTGTTTGTGATATCTAAGTTATGTAAAACATGAATTTAATGAAACAAACACTTTTAAATGCTAAAAAAATTACTACTTTATTACAAATCTTTTGAAACATTTTCAATGTCGGGTCTGTCCAGGAGTTTTCACATGGTCCCTTTTTTGTGAAAAATGAAATAATTTTGCAGAAAAAGAAATTTAAATATAGTTATGTACTAAAGAAGGTTAGAAGGAGACATGGTGCATATTGCACCATTGAAATTTTTTAGGTGGGTGTTCTTGTATCTATTCAATGTATCAATATCTAGATATCACTCCAGATTATAATTAATAATAAAGAATATTAACTGAAGATGCTAATATTTTTTTTTAATCTTATAATACGTTAAAAAAATAAAATTCAGACAGTATTTCAGTTTCCGACACATGACAGTCTTAAAAAACATGTAATTTCATTACAATTTTTGTATTCAGTGATTTTAATAGAAATATATTAATAAATTATACTTACTCTCCTCTTAAAAAAGCGTAGTAAACTTAAAAAGTGTGAAAAATCCGATTCCTGTAGTGGATGCAAAGAGATCTCAATTTTCAAAGTGATGGATTCAAAAGCATAAAAATGGCATATAAAAGAATTTATTTTATTAAAATTATTTTAAAATTGCATTTTAAAGGTCTATTATAAACAATATTAATATCTGTTGACACAATTGATGCAAAAATTAAATAAAACAATTCATTCAGCGTTTAACTTTCAGACACTCATAAAAGAAGTTAATACTGCCTTAAAAAACTTCAAATTGTAATCTGAATAAAATAATTTTCATTTATTTGCCTCCTAACAAAGAGTAGTTCGCTTGAAAATTGAGTACATTTGATTCTCATATCAGATGCAAGGAGATTGCATTTTAAAAATGAAAGCATTAAAAGTATAAAAATGGCAAATAAAATAATTTATTCAAGTAAAAATAATTTTAGAATTACCTGTATCAGGTCCACATGATGAATGTTATTAATAATCACTAACATATATGCCAGAAATTTGGAACAAAAAAATTCATTAATTCCTGTGTATTAATCAGAACATCACCCCCATACTAAAAATTAATCTGTATAATTTTCAGTCAAAATAACATTAAAACATTGCACAAAGGATAAATTTTGCTAACCTGATAAATTTTGAATTGTTTCCAATAAAATCACTATGAAGGTTTTGGCCTAGGCGCTAGATGGCGATAATTTTTAAAAGTTGATTACTCTGTCAGAAACAATAATTTTTCTTCAAGCCCAGCTATCCGTTTGCAGTTCTAGTTCAATTCGCTGATATTTGTTATTATTAATTTCTTTTTGTTTAAGCAGGGAGAAAATTCTTTACTCTACATTTTCATAGAAATCTATTAGAGCAACATCATCGCAAGGCCTTTTAATTTGCATTGGATAAAACAAACAAGCAAAATTATTAGAATAAAATAACAGGCATATTAGTTTCTTTAAAAGAAATCAATAAAAAGCGTTATATTTGACTACATCAAAGATATATCGCTTGTGGATATCCGCAGATTTGTGTATAAGTAGGTTCCCCAAATTTAACTTCAGAAATAGCTCAAAAAATTATGGGCTTACACACAGAAATGTGCTTTATTTTCAATTTCAGATTTGCTTTTTCAATGAATAATTTGTCAAAGGTCCGTTTTGTTTAAATAATAGTTTGTGAAAGGTCTGTTTTGCTTTTATCTGATTTTCGTGAAGGGTCGGTTAACAGACCCAAATTTTCTCTGGCCAGACCCCTGAATGTACACAACTCTCGTTGAGAAATCAATAGCAATCTTTTTTCAATGAACGAAGTCTTTCAGATGAACAAGTTTAATGAAGGAATAAAAGAAATAATTGACCCCCATAGATGAACAAAATATTAAAATATCAACATTGTCTGTCTCTACTTTCTATTAGCTATGTATGTTTAACTATGATAAGTGCTAATATTTTCTGCACTTTTTTTAGTAAAATTTCTAACTTACAGCTTGTTATGCAGTTTTTACTATGGTTCTTTGATCTTTATTTGTTTTGAAAAATGCTGAAAGACTGCTTTATTTTGATCATGAAAATTAAGTATGAATCCTGAAATACGACGGTTGTAAATTAAATAGCAGCAACTTAACCTCGAAACTCGCAAAAGAGCAGATATGTGTACATTTTTTTTTTATTTTCAGCTGAAGCACTTAAACACAGATCATTGACTTGAGTGTGCGAACAGCACACTCAACACAGACTTGTGGAGAGTATAAAAACAACAATAATAATAAATTAAAATACAAAAATGTAGAATGTAACAATAAAAGGTAAAATTTAAAACCAAAACATGAAAGTAGATAAAATATAAAAGACTCAATAAAAAACATCATAAAATGTAAAAGTCAAGAAAAGGATTAAAACTCTAAAACCATAAAAATTTAAACATGTAAAAGCAATTTAAAAGTCAGTCAGGGTCAACCATACTGCAGTTCAATTATTTTGTCTCCTGCCTTCCAATATCTCTCGTAAATACAGCTGCCTGAGATCGCAATGCATTCTCTTAGATGGAAAGCATCCATAGCGGCGTCTTTCTTGCATAGCGGACAATTTGGCGAGGAAAATATGTTAATCCTAAAAAGTTGGGCAGCAAGACAGTCATGGCCGGTCTCGAGACGAATTGCTGCTACAGCATGTCGTCTCGGGGCATCTGGTGTTGCCATGATTGATTCTCTCCAGCTCTTATGTTTTATCAGGTCTGACTGCCTGGTCTGAAAGTCATTGTTCATTCTTTCTTTTAATAGTCGCATTGCAGCAGGATAAGGGACTGGTTTTGTTGGAATTTGTAATATTCCAGTTCCCTTTTTTGCAAGAAAGTCAGCTGCTTCATTTCGGTATATTCCACAGTGAGCAGGTACCCACTGCAGAATAACTTTTACCACGATTTTGCAGTTTGCTTAAATTTGCAATGCAGGTTTTTATTCTGTGCGAATCAGCTGGCTTCGGAGAGATGGTAGCTTGAATTGCAGACTTCGAGTCAGACAATATTACAGCATTATCAAAACTTTCACTCCTAAAAATCAGTTGCTGTGATCAGTTGCCATCAAATGGTGTGGTAAATGGACCAAGGGACGAATAAAAGGAAAACAAGTCTGGAAAAAAACAAAACAGTGGCCAAAAAAAAAAAAACATTGGCTGTGCGGAGCACAGTGTGTGTAAATAGAATATGGCAATGTGAGGTGGGACTGTTGTCGATGTGTAAAATGCAACAAGTAGTTGATCTAGTTGGAAAGGTAATTGTTTGTTATTTCAGTGTGAAAAGTTAAGCTTTTATTGCTCTAAAGCATGTTTTCAAAAGGTAATCAGTGATCATGGCTGAAAATCAAGGTTTCACGTTGCAAAAATGCAATTGAATGATTTTGAAGTTTACTAGTAGCCAGGGGTCTGTCCAGGATTTTTCACAGGGTCCGTTTTTTGTGAAAAAAATAATTTTGTGAAAAATCAAATAATTTTGTGAAAATCAAACAATTTTGAAAAAAAAAAAACGCAAAAAAAAAAAAAAAATAAATTTTTTTTTTTTTTTGAATTTAATGAAAAATAAAAATTAATTTCATTTATTTTCCTCTTAAAAAAGCATATTAAACATCAAAAATGCGAAAAGTCCGATTCCTGTAGTGGATGCAAAGAGATTGCAGTTTTCAAAGTGATCATTCAAGTGACATCAAAAGCATAAAAACGGAACATAAAATAATTTTTTTTTGGTGAATTTTTTTTACAATTGCATTTCAAAGGTCTATGGTAAACATATTATTAATGTCTGTTTCCACAATTAATGCAAAAATAAAATGGAACGATCGTTTAACATTTAGACTCATAAAAGAACAGTTAATTTTGCTTTAAAAAATTTAAAACAAGGATCTGAGCAAAAAATAAAGCAAATTTTCATTTATTTGCCTTCTAATAAAGAGTAATTAGCTTGAAAAGTAAGTAAAATTCGATTTTCATATCGGATGCAGAGATCGCTTTTTTCAAAATGAAAGCATCATAAATATAAAAACGATTTTTAATAATTTATTAAAGTCAAAAATTTTAGAGCTGCATTTCATCAGGTTTATATGATGAATGTCATTAATAATCACCGACATATTCGCCAAAAATTCGGAGGAAAAAATACGGTAGGGAAACATAGCAAAACAAACAATACCAGACTTCTAATATTAACAGACGCAAAAATACAATAATTCCTGAATATAACTAAAACACCACCCTTGTAAGCATTAAAAAATAAATAAATAAATGAAATAAAAAAACAGATAATTTTCTGCCAAAATAAGGTCAAAACATGGCACCAAAGACGTCAGATGGAGATAATTTTAATTTTAAATAGTAGCTGATCGCTCTACCCAGAAGCAATCCCATTTTTTCTCCAACCCTAGCTATCTGTTTGCAGTTCTAAGTTCATTCCGCTGATAATTGCTATTATTATTATTTCCTTTATGTTTAAGTCCATAGCAGGGAGAAAAATCCTTACTCTGCACTTCCAGAGAAATCTATAACAGCAACATCGCAGTAAGCAACTTTGATTTGCATATGATAAAACAAACAAGCAGAACCATTAAAGCAAAACAACTACCTTTTTTAAGTTGTTAATTTCTTTAAAAGAAACCAACAAAAAGTGCTACATTTTACACTAAAGATTTTTTGCTTGCCCGAGCATCGCAGGGCCAGGCAGGAAGTGCCGACTTTTTTTTTTTTTTGCAAAGTTGGCGGATAAGCGATTCCCTTCTTTAACTTCAGAAAAGGCCCAAAAGCTATGGGCTTTTACACAGAAATATGCTATGCATTATTTGATTTCAGATTTGCTTTCTGAATGAATAATGTGTGAAATGTACGTTTGTTTGATTAGCATTTTGTGAATGTTCCGTTTTGCTTGATCGTATTTTTGTGAAGGGTCCGTTTTGCTCGATAGTATTTTTGTGAAAGGTCCGTTTTGCTTGATCGTATTTTTGTGAAGGGTCCGTTAACGGACCCGAATTTCCTCTGGCCAGACCCCTGGTAGCCAATGGTGAAAATGCATTACCATATAGGATGGCTTCATGATAGGTTGAAGCGTTTTGTTGGGCTCTGCATGAGACTACAGATTTGCACTATACAATCGGCTCTCCTTTCTGTAAGATCAGGTTGACATCCTAAGCGGCCCCTTTCCATAAACTGTCGATGAATTGTCCGGAAATTATGCTTAAAGCTGTCTCACTGTGCATCAATCATTAGGGTGCTTCGTCATGGACATTAACATTCAACACCTTCTCAATGGTCTCCAAGGGTTTCCTGACAATAAGCAGAAGGTTATAATCTATGCTGGCAATTATACAGAAACAATATAATACAGTAGTACTTGTAAGTTCATTAAAAAGTGATTTTGGTAGATTGTGCCATTACTTAATTTACAGCCCTCGTAAAAAGTTTTGTTGTAAAAATTTCCACAAAATAAGAAAAGTTAGGTGTAGCCCTTTTTTGTTCCCTTTTTTACTTCTCAAAGAACAATTTTTTACTGTTTTACACAATTTTATAATAGAATAATTAGATTTTATTTATTACAGGTTCCTTTACCTCTTGCGCCTCAGCATTATCGCCTTGGCATATTGCAGCCTTATCCTCTCAAGGTGTTTCATGTTCACCACCACCATTGGATCAGCCTTTAGATTTGAGTGTGAATTCTATGAGACTGTCTGTAAATGATACAGCAATATGTTCGGGCAAAAAACATTCCAGTCTTGTGAACTATGTGGATGAGAATGACAGTGGTACTAATTCTGTTTTAAAAGTTCCACAAATTCCCTTGAAACCTGGGTATGTAAACTAGTTCTAATGCTTAATTTTCATTAATGTATAAAATTAACTATTTTTTTCTACTTGTCTTAGTGTTACCTCATTTGACCATAAATCAATTTTAGTCATTTTTCCCTTCTTTCTGCTGCTTCTGAGTGAAGTAAAGACTTTGTTATATCAGAAATGTATAACCGTTAATCATACTTTTATAAGTAACCTTATAGCTAGAAGGGCTGGTCATTCTGCAAGTTCTTACTGCATCAAGTAAATCGCAAATAGTTTCTTTGTCCCATTTGCATGTATCTTGCGATAATCCACCATTCATGTCCTATTCAAAAAGAAGTCTATCTGTCCCTGATTAACTGCATGCATAAAAAGTAGTTGAATAGCTTGTTTCTTGAAATATAAATGAATTGCAGACACATTCAGTTACTGGTTTCAGAAAGAAGCAGTTTTAAAATATAGTTATCTCGATAATTAAGAGCCTTAAAACTTGAATATTCTATTTTCTTGAAGTTTTCAATGGGTCCCAAACTCTCAAGACGGCTGTAGGATCTTCCTATTACTCTAACTACCAATAACTCGAAGCTTTTAACCGGTCCTTTAGATCTTCGAGTTATCGAAACTGAACTGTGTATGTACAAAAATCGGGGGGGGGGGGGCAAAAGTGCAATATATGGGCACAAATACATGATTGGGTTGACTCCCCCAGTATTTTCATGGAATTAAAGATCATGAAGTACAGCTTTAGACTTTCTTGAAGCATGTTATTCAACTATGGACTAACATCTTGAACTGATCTTACACATTTTTAACGTTACAGCTAATGTCATAATTTCAAGAATCGCAAAAAACAAGTTCCTTTAACCTTGACGTGTATAAACGATAAAAGAGACCAAAATTTTTTTATAAAACCCAAATCATCACTGTAAACAAGGTCATTACTTTATAATTACAATCAAGAAGATTGAAGATGCCTCTATAAAAATACCATTTAAAGGCAAGTATTAATTTTTACTTAACTGTGGTTTGATGGAAGTAATGGCTTTTTTCTTCTGTTTTTTTTTTTCAGCTTGTTCGGTTTGGAAAAGTTTTTGCCTAAAATAAAGTATTTCTTATTTTTTGAGTAATAAAGCAAACAATTTTTGTGTTAAAGAACTGAGAAAGTTTAATTTCTTTATAGTTAAAAAACTAATAACAGATAAAGTAATATTCATGCTTATAAAACTTCTCTTTTTGCTCTTTGAGACAACATTTTAGATATTTTAAACTTAGTCAAATCATTGAAGTTTAAGTGGCCTTGTAAAGATAGTCAAAAAATGGTAATCTGCAATATAAACTTGCTTTTTCACAGGTACCTCCTAAGAAAAATTCCCTACTCCCCTAGTGATATCTGCTTTGTTAAATGATTTCTGTACGATCCTTGTCCGTTCAATTGCTGTTACTTAAAAACAACCTTGAAACGGGGAACATCTTTAGCATTTTGAATAAAAGTATTTATTTTACACTATGTACAGGCAGCTTCTTGGCTAGCAAACAAAAACATGTAAATGCATTCGCAGTTGAATTACTTGCATTAAATTGAAGATAACTTCATACTGAATTGCAAATTAAAGTAGATTATTTTAACACAATTTTAAATTATTGCAGTGAGAATAACAGTTCTTGAATAATATAAAAGTTTACTTAATTTTTGCAGGCTTCCTTGAATAATTCCCTTCAATAGGGGAACGAATTGCGTAGGTTTTGAGTTCCCGGTAATACGGGTTGAATAGAATGATAGTTTAACTCCGTGTAAGGAGTGACTAATAGTTTACTACGGGTGGTCCGCTTAGCTTGGGACACCGCACGCAGGATTCGAATGAATTAAAGTTTCTAGTCCATCTCTTGCGCAACTCGCGCCTTTAAATACTAGAGTTCTTGGCCGTCAGCCACATGCAATTTGCATGTGGCGGCGAAGGCGTGCTTTTCTTACGGCAGCGGAGAGTGATTTGCATCTGGGGACGGAGATTTTTCTCGTGGCAGCGAAGGCTGATTTGCATGTGAACTGGAACACGCAGGAGACTGTCCTGCGTGTTCAGCAACCTAATTTTGAAAGTTGAAACACACTTTAGTTTTCATTAATTCTTATTTTGCTCATGTTGAAACATGTTGTGCAGAGACTGACTAAAATTGGAGAATCTTAGGAGCCAGGAACAAATTATGTCTCTTGGTTGATAAGAAAATTCTGGTTAACATGACTTCTGAATGACTCTTGTTCTGAAAACAAATAGTCGCCAAGATTTTTTTTTTTCTTTTTTTATTACCATGGAACCTGATGCTCAGAATTTATTGGACCATGTTCATGTGTGAATGACCCCAGATTGAGACTGGGTGGGCATCACTGCATTAAAAATAAAATTATAGCAAGCGTCATCATGAATGTACTATACAGTAAAACCTCCAAATAAGGGACTGCCACTGGACCAGCAGTTTTGTCCGTTATTGTGGGATATGTCTGCTATTAAGGGGGATTACTTAGTGAGGATTTTTCTATTTCAGATTTTACCAGTGCATCAAATGAAAAATTATAAAATTTAATATGTACCATTTGCCATTATGCACTAGGATACTAATACATAATTACCTATTATTTACTGTATCTCAGTTTAAAGGTGCAACTAATAATTTTGTCTTGCATCAAATAAAGATAACGTACATCAGGTAGGAAATGAATAAATTATTTTTCTACTCTTTAGCTATTCTTTTTAACATTAAAAATCTGTTTCTCAATGTAAATTTTGAAACTGCTGCATCTCTCTCAATGTCTTTTATTATCGAAAAATGATAATAATAAGCTTATTAAATAAAGCTGAGTGTTTTGAAAAGTCATTAATTTTCAAAAATTTAAAAAAATATAAATTAATGAGATTTTATTGTTTCAGGCACCGTAGAAGGCTGGATGTGAATTCTAAGAGGTCATATACAGAAGAAGAACTGCAAGCAGCTTTGAGAGATATTCAAAGTGGCAAATTAGGCACCAGACGAGCTGCTGTAATTTATGGCATTCCACGTTCAACTCTACGAAACAAAGTATACAAATTGGCTAACGAATCAAAAAGCAGAGCACATTGCAGGGCTACATATACTGGTGGAATTTCTACAAAGAAAGAGCAAATAAAAAATTCAAAAGTGAATGAAGAGCTTGAAGTACCAGTGTATGAGAGTGCAAGTAGCAAGCAAAATATAGCATCTGCTAGTGACTCTCTGCGTCTGTTACTAAAACAGACAATAACACAAAAGTTTAACAATTCCAAAGGCACTGAAAAATTAAGTGATACAAATATTGATGTTCCTCAAACATCTGAAGTTGATGCAATGAAAGAATTCCAAATGCTAAGTAGTTTAGAGTGCCAACAAGCTCTTGCACCAGTCCTTTCTCATGTAAGTCTCTCTGTTCAATACCTTTTATTTTTATGTCTTTACAATAGTACTATTAAACTGAGTGTTCTATTGTCCAAAGAAAGGTACTGTACTGGAGTTTCTATATCAATATTGTTTAACAATAAGAGTGTGGAAGAATTCAGAATTAATTTACTGTAATATGGAATAAAAATATGCTAACATTGCATTAAATTGGGTAAGTTCTTGTCATTGTCTAGAGGTAAACTTAGATAATTTACAACTACTAATATCTTCTTCTTAGCTAATTTTTACAGAAGTTGTAGATTTCTTTCACATTTTTAAGAGAGATTTTTTGCAAAATTCATTGTTCTTCGTATCATTTAAAAAGAGAAATTAAGAACCACAATGAACAAGTTTTAAACAGAATTTAAAATGTGCTGTCCTGCATTTGTATGAACAGAGCTGATTTATTTTACTGAAAAACTGCATGTTTTTCAAAATTTAATGTATTGATTAAGGATGTTTGTTCTAGGTTCCGAAGGGTTAATGGTATAACTCATAAAAGTATTATAATTGAGAAGCAATTATAATACTTCTACTTCGATTTGATTTCTTTCATTAGGTTTGAGGATGAAATTTTTATGTCATTGGTGATTAAATATTACTTTTTTACAATTGGCTTAGGTTTTTTCTAAAGCTAATTCTTGTAATCTTAGATTTCTTAAAAATTTAAGGAACAAATCTGACTTACCCCCCTCTTGGCGACTTTTTCCTGTTGGCGCCAAAAAATCATCGCCAAGACTTCGATGTACGACAAAAAACATCGTACAACATTCTTAGCGATGCACTTTTGGCATCAACAGAAAAATTCATATTGACATAAAAAATGTAAAACACTATTATAGTGGAAAAGGAAATATCAAAAATCCTCAATTTCAACAAATGAAGAATACAAACGTTTTTCAGATAACAGTGATTTCTCACATGTATACGAAAGTCAGCACAGTAAAAAATCACACTCAATACTATACTGCAAAGTTATTGCAAATATACGCTTCAAAATCAACAAAACAACCCAACAAAAACATCTATGGTTCATAATAAAACAACGTACTACAACTGCATGAAATGCAGCAAATAAGCGCTGCAATAATACTACTGTATAGATACATTTGCAGAAAAATAACACTATTTGTTTTTTAAAGTAGCAAAGATTCCTTATTTCTGTAGTAGCATAGTAAATAAAAACTAGCCAACAACAAAATCAATAACTTTTCAAACATATGTCGCACTAAAGGATTTTGTCAATGTAAAGTCAAAACAATTTGAAAAGTTCCTCAAATTTCGATATATGAATAGTAAAAACGTCTCCTAAGTACGTCGCAAACAACCATCAATTAATTTTCTATTATGTTTCAAAATTGCTTATAAAATTTTCCATAAAATGACGCCTCATATTTTTCAAAAGTACCAGAGGTGGCTTATTTTAGTTATTCAGTACATAAAATTAAAGCTTTTATAAATAAAAACACTATAAAAGTATTATTAAACTACAGAAAAGTATTTTTCCATATGTTGCTAAGGAAACAAATAAGTAGCATAAGGTACGGGGTTTCGTTCATTTTGCAAGATTTAAGTAAAAATGAACCTCAATATTTCATCTTTCATGTTATCAATTTTTGAACAAAACAGCCAAATATGAACTCACCTTCGTATTGCTTAAGATGTGCCGATACAACAGATGACAACTGCTAATTACGACACATACTGACACAACACTAAATAGTTCATCTCCCTACTTCCAAAGCACAAAGATTTCACTTCCAACAACACATAACAGCGAAAATGCCGCTAATCGAGCACTCAAAAAATGGCGCACTTTCTAACAGTTGTTAACACCCCTCATTCACTTAACACTTGCAAACACTCATATTTTCTTAGGCTACAACACACAATAGCGAAAATACCACTAATCTAGCACTCAAAAAAATGGCGCGCTTTCTAACATTTGTTAACACCCACCATTTACTTAACACTTGCAAACACTCATATTTTCTTAGGCGCCAATACGGATAGACAACTACTGTAAATAGTTTTGAAATAAAAAAACAGTAATACGTTTTTTCTTTAGATACAAAGCGAAAATAATAAAAAGCAACACTCCTTCCAATAACACATCCCACAACACAAACAAGTTAAAATGACGTAGTTGAAGGGTTGCCAGTACCATAGCTCATTCCAAATCATCCAATAACGTCATCATTGTACCATACACAAAAATGTATCGCTGTATGATTGGCGATTTTTTTCAAATATCGCCTTTTTTCAAATATCGCCAAGGGGGGGGGGTAAGTTAGAGGAGTACCAAATTTAATATTGAGTTTTGAAAGTGAATGGAAATTTTGAATTAATTTTAAAGTCAGCCATTGGCACTTTTGTGCAATTTCTTATTGATGCAACTATAAACAGTTGGAAGGAAATAAAGATGTTTGAGCTCTTACATTATTAGACAGTATTAAATTCCTCATACAAAATAAATACATTATATTTATATAAAGTTGAAAAATATATTACTACTTTAAAATCATGAAACCCAGATATTTAGTTTTTAATTTTAAGTATTAAAGTGTGGCTGAAGTGCAAAACCTACATTGATAAAGCATAAGTTATCAAGAATTACTTTACTTTCTTCATAATTTTTACTTTATTTGCTTTGGTTTTTCACTTTCATATTTTAGCTCAAAGCTTATTTAATCATTTTTCATTAAAGTATGGCTTGCAATTTTTAGATATTTTAATGCAAATATTATATAATAACACAGCAGCTATAGTATAGATGTTTTTGATGAAATACCAAATTTAGATAGAGTTCAATTGAGAGAAATTGTTATACTGTAATAAAAATTGAATTTATTGTTATAGCTGACAAAATAAAATTCAAAAGAAAAATTTCAAAAATAAATTTTAATTAATGTTAAAAAGTTAATTCAATTTTAGATGTATTTGAAAAAATATTTATATAATATATACAAAATATACACTGAAGTGACAAAAGTCATGGGATAGCAATATGCAAATTTTCAGATGGCAGTAGCATCGCATAGAACAGGTATAAATGCGCAGTGCTTTTACAGAGCTTTCATTTCTGTTCAAGTTATTCATGTGAAGAGGTTTTAACGTGATGATGACCGCACGACGTGAATTAACAGACTTTGAACGCGGAATGTTAGTTGGAGCTAGACGCATGGGTCATGCCATTTCGGAAATCGTTAGAGAATTCAACATTCCCAGATCCACTGTGTCAAGAGTGTGCCGAGAGTATGAAATTTCAGGCATAATATCCCACCATGGACAGCGCAGTGGTCGACCGCCTGCACTTAAAGATCGAGACCGGCGACGTCTGCAAAGAGTCGTAAATTCTAACAGACAAGCAACACTGCGTCAAATCACCGTAGAAATCAATGTGGGACGTACAATGGACGTGTCTGCTAGAACTGTGCGGAGAAATTTGGATTTCTTGGGCTATTCCAGCAGAAGACCGACTCGAGTGCCTTTACTGACAGAACAACATCGCTTGCAGCGACTCTCGTGGGCACGTGAGCATATCGGTTGGTCCCTAGATGAATGGAAAACCGTGGCCTGGTCCGATGAGT
This sequence comes from Uloborus plumipes, assembly GCA_038373865.1. NCBI lineage: Eukaryota > Metazoa > Arthropoda > Arachnida > Araneae > Uloboridae > Uloborus > Uloborus plumipes. The sequence goes on from JAXGGA010010853.1 coordinate 44,623, forward strand.
CACGATTTCAGCTGGTAAGAGCCGATGGTAGGGTTCGAGTGTGGCGCAGACCCCACGAAGCCATGGACCCAAACTGTCAGCAAGGCACTGTTCAAGCTGGTGGTGGCTCCGTAATGGTGTGGGCTGTTTTTTCATGGCATGGACTTGGTCCTCTAGTGCGACTGGACCGAACATTGACTGGAAATGCTTATGTGCAGCTACTTGGAAATCACTTGCAGCCATTCATGGACTTCATGTACCCAAACAACGATGGGATTTTTATGGATGACAATGCGCCATGTCACCGGGCCACAACTGTTCGCAATTGGTTTGAAGAAAATTCTGGACAATTCCAACGAATGATTTGGCCACCTAGATCGCCCGACATGAATCCCATTGAGCATTTATGGGACACCATCGAGAGGTCTGTTGTGCCCCAAAAACCCGCCCCCT
>JAXGGA010010854.1:0-45045 GCA_038373865.1 Uloborus plumipes
TCAGGGGCCGCTGGAGATTAAGTATACCAAAATAACCTCTAGGGATCTTTATGGGGCTGAGATACAGAGGGGTGAAAACCCCGGTTTGGTTACTCGCGTAATCAGTCCTTAGTCGCTCTTTTACATTTTTCTTGGCGACGGAAATTTCTTGGCGGCTTGTATTTAGTTTTCTTGGCGGGGCGGGAAGCTCCCGCGTCCCGTGATTTAACCATATTTTGCCAACATTTTTCAGAGAAACCATTGAAAATTAAAAACTGAATATTTTTACCATTACACGAATGTGTGGTAATCAATTAAATGTATCTATTAAAATTTATATTTATAGTTGAATTGTAGTTGCGTATGATTCTATACATTGTTTTTGCGCCGACTTCAAAACTTATGTTTAAAAGTAGTTTCGATGGTGTTCAAAGAAAAAAATATTTTTTTACTTTTTAGAGCAATTTCCAACTGAAGACGGTTCTATTTTTTTTCCAAAAATATTTTATTTCATTCTTTTTAGTATAAATACACTTAAAATAATCAAAATATAGTTAAAAACCATGCAGCTGTTCAAAAAAATCCTTGCAGACCAGGACTTGATCTCATTCCATCAGGAACTTCAACCTGATGCGTTTAACCACTTGACCATCGGGTAGCTCATTGAAGTAAGGATTTACGATAGCACATAATGTTTTAAATAACATGAAATTTTAGTTTTTCGATCATAACTTTTTTTTTAGTGAACAAATATCGTCATATGAGTACATGGTACCTAAGTTACTATCGATTAAAAAAACCCCGTCCAAATCGGTTCAGTAGATCAGATGTTATGTGCGAACAAAAAAAAAAAAAAAACATACGCTTTGAATTGAGAACCTCCTCTTTTTTGAAGTCGGTTAATTAAAAAGTCATCGTTGAAAAATAACTTTTACAATAGATTTACATCCGCTGCAAGAGTTACAAAATTCGTTCATTATACTAGAATGTGAATATCAAATAAAATCATTTTAACGCCAAAAATATGACTTTTACGAAAATTTATTTAATGCTAGATTTACATTCCATTACTTGTTTTATTTTTGCAATTTGGTAATAGCTTATTCAGTTTTAAAATATGATATTTTTATGCTATAAATCATGGCGTGAGATACCTGTTTACTGTTATTCTTAAATCTGATTGGTTGAACGAACTTTCTGTAAATCGAGTAAAATAACCTTGTTAGCGTCGGCTGCGCGTGATTCGTTTAAAGATTTATGCCGTTTGGGCTTCGATTTCACGTTCAATGATATTTTACCTCCCTTCAAAAGATATTGCCAAGCAATTTACTACGAAATCGTTCTATCGTTGTTATGAGATACAGAAATATATGAAGCAGCTTAAGACACTTTAATATGATATTGTTAAACGGAATATATATCGTTGAGCCCAAGGGATACAAACCTCCGACTATGGCTATATGTAATAGTGGTTATGTTAATACGAATTTTGTGTATAGATATCGACCAGCTAAAGCAGCATTTTAGAAAATAAACTTGATTATTTACTCATTATTAAATATGTTAATAATTAAATACCAATGCATACTCCTTTAGAATTTAAATACACTGCTTTTAATCAATGAAAATAAAAACAGACAAATTCGAGTTAAAACCAACTAATTTTGCCACGAGAGATAAAAAAGAATTATTTTGCCAAAACCATGCAGATTTATTTTACTCTGATCCCTTAACAATATACCTGATCCTTTAAGCCTTCTCCTTAGAAAAGGAAATTTTTACGATGATGTTCCAGCAATTCAAGTAAAGTGTGAAGAATATTCCTAAAACAGACTTTTAAAACGTTTATGGATAAATTGGTTAACCATTTGAAACGTTGTATTGAGTAAATATTTATTCAAAATAGAATCCATTTAAAATATCACCTCGTCTTTTTTATTCTGTCACTAAAAAATTAATTATTTTTAGATCAAACATAGTATGTCCAAAAGATCTTTAAATAAAATGAAAAGCTGATTTACATATAAAATTTTAATGGACAAAAAAAAAAAGAAAAAAGAAAAAAAAACAGATGCAAACAAAATGCTCTTCATTGAAGTATCTAGCATGATATTAAAAAACTCAGTTAAAATGTTACGCTCTTAAAACATTTTCTAAGAGAAAATATCGAATAATGCAATTTTTTTTAAATAAAGTGAAACATTAACTCTTCAAAATAAGTTAAAATGTAATCATAAATGCAATTTCAAAAGCATTAAAAAATAAAAATACTAAAATACTAATAACTTTGAGGAATCTACTTTCATTTTCCTTTAAAAAGTTATTCCCCTCTTCCCTTTTTTTATTGTTGTACATGTGTGGTTGGAGTTGGTGTTTTCCTTCCAAGAACATATTGCATTATTTACCATAATGGTATACGATTAACTTTGCCTATTTTTAGATCCATAATGAATTTATATAGTTCAACAAGTTCAAATTTTTAAAGAAAAAATAATCATTTGTAATTAAAATTCCTTTTGTTTGTATTATTTATTTAATTATTTTTAACATTGCTAAAAACTTATTTTTTTCTACAGGACTTATTTTTGCGAATTTTTGTATTAAAGTAATCGCTTAGCATCTAAAATTCCCTTACTTTTATTACAATACTCATAATCGAAAACGAAATTTTCACTTCACATATAACAGTAAACTATGCAAAAATATAAAACAATCTTAAAGCCTAATAAGTTCTAAAGTTATCAAGAAATAAAAAGTTATCAATGAAGTTATTCTAAAGTTATCAAGGATTTGACTAATTATGTTAGATGTATGCATACTCTTCTTTGAAACCGATAACTGAAAACAGTTTTTATTACTATTTTAAATTTTGAAGTTCAATAAAAAGTGGCTTTATTAACTTATTGAGACACTCAAAAAGTACATAAATAAACCATATATAATATTATTTTTTTTAATTATTTTATTCCAGTACAAAGGACAACTCAAAAATGCCTATCTCATGACATGCCAAAGAGAAACGTACATTTTTTGTGTTTGTGACATATCAGATAATCACCAATGTCCAAATGCTCAGCAATGGCTTTTGCAAACTCTTTCTACTCTTTTTCTTCGGGTCAGCGGGAGACACTGACATGTAAGTAATGAACCAACCATTCGTCTTTCAAGAAATTTCGAGCACTTTAACTGTCACAATCGTTTGTTTCTTTGTCGTTAGGGGAAGTGTAGAAAGTCGCTTTACGACGAGGCACAGTCACTAGAGAAGAGCCCTCTCTTTAATCTATTTGACATATGTTTTTATTTATGTTTGACGGTAAGTTTTTTTTTTTTTTTTTTTGTGAACTTATTAGATTATTTATTACATATTTAAACATGGGAAAAAACATTTTTCAGAGAAAAATATTCACATGCAACCGAATTTTATGTACACTCATGCAACTGCAGTTTTTAATCGGCGGGACTGATGTTTCATCTAAAGCAAAAATAAAAAAAAAATAATTAAAAAAAAACACCATTCGAATTTTCATATATTTCTCTTGTATATGAACTTAAAATAACTTTTCAATATTTTGAAATTTGAATTTTTTTCAGGTTTGAGGGAAAAAAGTGAGGGTTTAGTGTCTCAAACCTAAATATGTGATTTAAAATTACTAATAAACTTATGAAGAATTTTTTTTTCGGAAATGTTTTCAGTTCAAATAAAAGAAAAATACATTAAAATTAAAATGGTATTTTGTTTTTTTTTTTGTTTCAGATAAGAACTACGAGCTCCATCTGTCCCGTCAATTGAAAACATAAGTTTCACAAATGTGAATAAAAATATGTTGCATGAGAATATTTTTCTATAAAAAAAAGTTTTTCCCCGTGCTCAGATATGTAACAAAAAAATTTTAAAACTTCGCTCGGCTTCTTTTTTTTTCCCTCTATCCTAAAAAAAAATCCGCTAAAAATCGTTTTTCTGAACCTTTTAAAGGAGGACCCCAGCCCCCTCCCCTTAATTTACATTTGATATTCCTTTCATTCACGTGCTAAGTTACTTATAATAATTGCGCTCTACGTTTCGAAAACAGCTTATTGTTCTTCATCTTTTCTCGTTGATTTTTGTCTCCTTTTTTTTTTAACATTATTGTATTCTTGTACTTTTGTTTCTTCATTTTTTTTTTATTTTGAGGCAAAACTGCTCATTTATTTTCAAAAAAATATATATAGTTTTGTAAAAAAAGAAACGTACTAATACTCAAGTTAAAAGACTATAGCAACAGTTTTCACGGAATTGTATATGTTTTCGTTATGGGAAGAAATTGTAGTTGCTTGATATTCTACAAAATGTTAATCATAAAAAAATTGAAATTGAAACAAACGGAATCTTAATTGTTTAACACAGGATCAGGAGCAACTCTGTACCTCAGAACAAGACTAACGTAAGTCCATTTTCGTAATTTTTCAGTAGAGAGGAAAAACGATTGTCGGACAAAGGATGGGACTAGCGCTCTTTTCACGCTGCTAAATAATTGTGAAGGAATTTGTTTTATAGAATACTGTTTTAATGAGTCGATGTGGAATAAGATTCTACATACAATGAAGCAAAAAAGTGAAAATAGCCATTTTTGGACTTACGTCATTCTGGTTCTGAGGTACAGAACTGTGGCTCTGAGGTAGAATCTATACTCCTGACATCAAAATTCTGTTATAATATCCGTTGCTTATATTTTACAAAATGCAAAGTGTCGCAGTTGCAATTGCTCCATAGCAGATAATGTAGGGAAATATATTTGTTCCGTCACAAAGTTGTTTATGGCTTTGGTTACTGATAAAACCCCGACAGGATTTCCGTTCAAAAAAACTCCCATCTCAATATTAATTAGCAACACTTAAAGTGACTGACACATTTTGATAGGATTATTACAGAAGCTGAACTGGTATTGGAGAAAAAAGTTATAGCAAAGCTTAAAGGAAAATAGCACTATATCAACATTTAGAATTATGGCAAAAATGAGTATGTGGATATTAATTGCATTGCTTTTTGTAGCAGTAAAAGGTAAGTGAAGAAAATTGATTATTTTTTTTTAAAGCAGTCAATTAAAACAATTATGTGTTGAACTTCATGCAATAAATATTTTAAACACTTTGAATATTGTTACATATCTTCGTGATCCTGTTACTAATGAACGATCAGTCTGGTAGCTAAGTTAATTTTTCTTTTGAAGAGTATAACGCAAAAGAGCTAAATAAATTCAAATAACCTACATAAGTTAAACAATTAAAAACAATAATTCAAAAAAGCTAAACAATTTGTAGAATGGAAAATTGTAACTGAACTCATAAAATTAAAACGATTCATTATTGCATTTTCAACCAATATTGAAATAACAAAATGCTAATGAAATTCACTTTAATGTTCGATCAATACTTACGAAGTTAGCAAAATTGTATTTGTGGCTTTTTCTAAGAAAAGAAAGCGTATTTTAAAAGCTTTCATTTAAAATTGGTATTTTAAATTAAACCATGATTCTAAATTTTTGAGCGTAATGGATATTGCATTTTTATATTCATGAATTTTAGAGCAATTTAAGTACCACGGAGAAGCTGCCACTTAACTTTCCGATGCAGAGAAAAACTGTGCGCCATTTTCATATTACAGTAGGGCAATTCCATCGTTACAGACGTAACAATCGCAGACTTTGAACACAAATAATTCTGGTTTGGGCTGATGAAACTCTTCAATTTTTTTTCCTGTGGTGTAACTTGATGATGTTTATGCTACATTAAATTTGCGTGCAGATTGCTTAATTACAAAAAAATACAGAAATTAAAAACTGCCTGTTACAGACGTAATTCACAAAACAGCAAAAACTCGACTATGTCATACAACTTACAATATTCCTCTGAATTATACGGAAATTTTGAACTTTTTTTTTTAATACGTGTTCTAGAGACTTCAAGCTTTCTAAAACCATAAAGATTGTGTGGATTTTGACTGCCGAATTTGTGAAAAAAATTCATAAACTTGTTACGGACGAAACAAAGTGGTGTTACAGACGTAACATCTCTGATTTGAAAGTAGAAAACAGTATTTTAAAGCAGGAATAAACAAAGATTTTTGTGCTAAAACAATACAGTAGCATTAATTAACACATTATTTGAATATTTTAAGTTATACTGTAACAGTTTTAGAAAATTTGGGTAAGTCTGGGGGAGTTGAGAGCATATGCCGATATGTCAATATGTAACAATAAATTAATGCATCTTAAGACAATTATTTCCAAGAAAGATTGACACAAGAAAAGTTTAGAAGGGCCTTCACACAAATTTATTTATTTGTATTCTTAAAATTAATGCATAATGGGGCTGCTTCATAAAAAAATCGGGAAAAGTAAATTACTCCCTGGAATCAGTGATTGGTCTTAGGAGAACTTAAAAATTTGAAAATGTTGGATAATATAGCAGAATACTAGTACCAAACTAAAATTTAACCTTCTTGGTGACAGTTGGTCAATTTTGATAATTTTTTTTGAATGAAAAAATGTGTCCTTTTTCGTCCGACGTTCTCGAAATTCGAACGGCATTTTCGTATTCTGTTCGAAAACAATGCATTTCGCGGGCTTTTGGCAAATTCGCGATGTTAGCCCACCGTTCTTCCAATTTTGGCGTCAGCTTTAAGACATTTTCCTTGGTTCATATACATAATTTTAACTTTTTCTGCAATGGAGTTTGCACACTGAAAAAAGGAAAGAGCGTCGTTGACAAATGCTGTTCTAGATCTTACTCTCTGCCAAACCTGGTGCTTGACCATACCCCCAACTCCATCCACAGCTCCCTTTCCATGTGACGTAGCGAAAAAATGCCAGTTGAGGTATAAATTATAATCAGTTATACCATATGTGTATTTTATTAATCTTAAGAAATAAATTTCAATTACATTCCGACATAATTAAAAATTTCAAAATCAGAATACCAGAAACTTTAGTACTCGTGCCTTATTATGCTATATACATGTATTGCTCATCCTGTGCTTTTTACCTATTTAATTGGAAATTTACTTTTGCTACGGACGTAACATAGAGCCATTTGTTATGTCCGAAATGTTACGTCTGTAACAACATTAATTTAACAAGAAGTTCTGTCAAGAACTAAACGAGCCTACTTTCCCGTACAATGATATCGGCATTCTAGCATCTGATCAATATTCTATTAATTATCTGAAACTGAAAATTATGTCAAACATACCTTTATAGCACTTAAAGCTGATTTTTAAAAGCAAAATATACCCCTCTCATCAGATGAAATAGACACGTAAAAAGTAAATAAACGAGTCAATAAAGTTTTGTCGCACCATTTAAAGAACGTAACTGTCATAGTTCTTCCGTAGAAAAATTCCACAACCGTTTTCAAAAGAAAAAAAAATAAATAAAAGAACAAAGAACATCAAAACACATTTAATCAAAGAAAGAAAAAAAATCGTTATAAAATGTCTCGAATTTCATTTTTAATCCGTTGCCAGTTAATAAATATAAATAAAGAATAAAATGCTCTCGTGAATGAAAAATTTTTGTTAACAAAAAAAAATCGTCTGCCAAAAAAAAAAAAAAAAAACAATAGTTATAAATTAAACAAAACAAATAAATAAATAAACAAAAAATCGTCTGACAAGTCAGTCCTTTTTTCTGAGCCTGCATTTCCGCCATGTTTGCGTTGTCGGAAAAGGAATCAGAGTCCTCACAGAAGATTATTCAGAAAAGTACTTTACAATACATTATTTAACAAAACCATTTTCTTGCAAAGTTAGTTTGAAGGAAATCCGCCTTGAAGTTCAGAATCAACATTCAATTTAAATTTCTCCGTAGGCGCTCATGTTAACATTTTTTCTGAACGGTTCATCATTGAACGAAAAATGGTTCAAATTGAAAAGTGAAATATAGGAATGAACCTCTCCAAAATCTTTCGAACAAAAAAAAGTTTATTCAATTCGGACGGTTCACGAAAAAGTTATTAGGTGGGGAAAGGTTGTTTGAACGGTTCAATGTTGAACGAAAAAAATGTTCAAATTGAAAATTTAAATACGGTAATGAAGCATCCTTGCCGAGATCTTTTGAACAAAAAAAAGTTTGTTTAAATCGGACTGTTCATTCAAAAGTTATTAGGTGTGAGAGCTTGTTTGAACGGTTCAATGTTGAACGAAAAATTGTTCAAATCGGAAATTTAAAAACGGGAATGAAGTATTCTTGATAAGATCTTTCGAACAAAAAAAAGTTTATTCAATTCGGACGGTTGACTTAAAAGTTATTAGGTGGGGAAAGGTTGCTTGAACTGTTCAATGTTGAACGAAAAATTGTTCAAATCGGAAATGTAAATACGGGAATGAAGTATCCTTGATAAGATCTTTCGAACAAAAAAAAGTTTGTTCAAATCGGACTGTTCATTAAAAAGTTAGTATCGCGAGGCAGGTTGTTTGAACGGTTCAAAGTTGAACCAAAAATTGTTCAAATCGAAAAATCAAATATGGGAATGAGCTGTACTCGCCGAGATCTTTCCAACAAAAAAAAATTTGTTCAAATCGGAATGTTCAATCAAAAATTATTAGGGGGGGACAGACAGACCGACCGACCGACCGACCGACCGACAGACCGACACACAAATTCTCCATCTCAATACCCTACTTTCAAATTTTTATTTTTTCGATATTCATTTTACCTTTTTATTTCTTTTTGGCTTTTTTTTAACTTGGCGATATTTTTTGGACTTGGCGATATTTTTTGGGCTTGGCGATATTTTTTGGCTGGCGATTGGCTTGGCGATATTTTTTGGACTTGGCGATATTTTTTGGGCTTGGCGATATTTTTTGGACTTGGCGATATTTTTTGGGCTTGGCGATATTTTTTGGACTTGGCGATATTTTTTGGGCTTGGCGATATTTTTTGGACTTGGCGATATTTTTGGGCTTGGCGATATTTTTTGGGCTTGGCGATATTTTTGGGCTTGGCGATATTTTTTGGGCTTGGCGATATTTTTTGGGCTTGGCGATATTTTTTGGGCTTGGCGATATTTTTTGGGCTTGGCGATATTTTTTGGACTTGGCGATATTTTTTGGGCTTGGCGATATTTTTTGGGCTTGGCGATATTTTTTGGACTTGGCGATATTTTTTGGGCTTGGCGATATTTTTTGGGCTTGGCGATATTTTTTGGGCTTGGCGATATTTTTTGGGCTTGGCGATATTTTTTGGACTTGGCGATATTTTTTGGGCTTGGCGATATTTTTTGGACTTGGCGATATTTTTTGGACTTGGCGATATTTTTTGGGCTTGGCGATATTTTTTGGACTTGGCGATATTTTTTGGGCTTGGCGATATTTTTTGGGCTTGGCGGTTCACTTAAAAGTTATTAGGTGGGGAAAGGTTGCTTGAACGGTTCAATGTTGAACGAAAAATTGTTCAAATCGAAAATGTAGATACGGGAATGAAGTATCCTTGAAAAGACCTTTCGAACAAAAAAAAGTTTGTTCAAATCGGACTGTTCATTCAAAAGTTAGTATCGCGGGACCGGTTGTTTGAACGGCTCAAAGTTGAACCAAAAATTGTTCAAATCGAAAAATCAAATATGGGAATGAGCTGTACTCGCCGAGATCTTTCCAACAAAAAAAAGTTTGTCCAAATCGGAATGTTCATTCAAAAGTTATTAGGGGGGGACAGACAGACCGACAGACCGACAGACCGACCGACACACAAATTCCCCATCTCAATACCCTACTTTCAAATTTTTAATTTTTCGATATTTATTTCATTTTTTGTTTCTTTTTGACTTTTTTTTACTTGGCGATATTTTTTGGACTTGGCGATATTTTTTGAACTTGGCGATATTTTTTGGACTTGGCGACATTTTTTAGATGCATTAAGCCAATTTTAATGCTTTTTTCGTCTCTTTTATTTTTAACGGGAAAGTAGGCTAAAAACTAAACCAGTTGCAATATTTTTAACTATGGTAGGCAATTACTCTAAGAATTTGCCAAAAGGACCATTAAGGGTTTCTTTTAATTTTGATTTTTTAGGACGTAATGACAACTTTTGCTTCTTTTTTGTTACAGACGTAACATCAAACTTTTTTTTTTCAAACTTCAACTACACCATTTAGATCAATTCAAAAGAAATTAATGAATGCATATTATTATAGTACCGTCTTAGTAGTTAAAATTGTGCTACAAGTAGTTATTTTTGTTTTTATTTTTCGATGAGAAATATGCATTTGAAAATGTGTCCCTTTTTCTGATTTTTACAAGTTCGTGAATATCGTACTTCCAACTAAGAAAACAAGCATTATTCTAACTCTCACCAAAAAACCAATGCAGGATTCTTAAAATATACATCTTAAGCTTTAAAATGATGTATAACATAGCAACATAACTTCAATATGAATTTTTGACCAATTGGTTTCACTTTTCATGGAATGGCCCAGTAATATTTGTGTATTTATCAGGACATAATAGCATTATCAGGACATAATGCTATCTCAGTGAAATAAATTTTTTTTATTATAACAATGGATTTCTCTCTCTCTCTCTCTTTCTTTCTTTCAGCAATTTTCCATTCTCTACTTATAGCATTTGTTGGTTCTATTCATTTTTGTAAATATCCAGATTTTATTAACTGAAGGAATATTTTCATATATAATTAATCAAATACCAGAAATAAATTAAAACCTTGTTGTTATATACAGGGGTGCCGATCCCCCTCAAGCTCAATGGCGCAAATCCCCCCCCCCCAAAAAAAAATCCCAACCGTCTTTTATTTTTACCCCTCTTTTTTTTAATATTATTTATTTATTTTTTTAACTATTAAATTATTTTTTTTTAAATATTATTTATTTATTTTTAAATTATAACTATTATTTTTTTACATCTTATTATTTTTTCTTAAGTTTGAATTTTGGGCAGAATAGAGTCGCTTTTTTTCCCTTCCAGACATTCCAAGCACACGCACACACAAAAATAAATAAATAATTAAATAAATAAAATAATAAAACAATAATAAAGAAATGAAATAATTTAAATTAAAAAAGTAAATTAATGAATAATTTTTATTAAAAAACCGTAAATAATTTAAATCCAAAAAATAAAGAAACTAATTTAAATAAATAAATAAATTAGTTTTCAGAAATCCCCCCCAAAAATTTTGATGGCGCAACTTGCGCCAGAATCCCCCCTTGTGGGCACCCCTGGTTATATAAACCATTAAATTCCCGCCCCCAAACCAGGGCTAAGGTAGAAACATGCAATACACCGCCAACTCGGCTATTCTACCCAAGGACTACAGTTTCCTGCCTATTGACACTCATCAGCCTGAAAAAGGCAGTAAACGAGGTCTCTTTGCTTCTGTAACAGAATTTCTGCCTCCAGCTCGGTTACCTCTTATTCCAGGCTGACGAATGCCAATAAGCACGAAGTTGTAGTTGTCCTTGGATGAAATAACCGAGTTGGCGGCGTATTGCACCTTGAAGGAAGTTATTTGAAGTGTAAGGTGTTTTTATTAGCTATGGTAAATTCTTCAATTTTCTTGTTATCTGTTTAACATTCCAATACAGATCTAGTTATGCACGAAAAAATTGTACCTTGTACCAAACACCTTGTAATTATATGACAGAGATACGAGCTGTCTACATGAATTCCATCGTATATGCCGTAATTTCAAAATATGGATTAAATATTTAAGTACAAAATTGATCATGCAACAGTTACTCATATTATTGGGAGTAAATTTAAAGAAAGATGTTACATATATTTTTAAAGTCATGTGTGGGTTCAGAATCAGTAATTGAACCATTTATTTTTAAAAACAAAATACAGACATTCTCTAAAAGTTTGAAACCGCGTTTTTACTCTTGTTTTAAAAATTTTCGATAAGAGTTACAACATTTTAAACTAAAAAGTAAATATATTCAGCTTTATTTCTTTCTGTATATATTGTTTTAGTTGCTCTTAAATAATTTAATGTAATGCCATAAATATTTTCCTAAAATTAGAAATCTGGTCCTTTTCCTGGTTTTTGAAATAAACAATCTACTTATATTAAAAACCGAGTATCTATCTTTCTTTCTATCTTTCTTTCTTTCTTTCTTTCTATCTTTCTTTCTAACTATCTATCTATGTCACGCTTATTTCTCCTGAACGCCAATGAACTGAAAGTCGAACCAGGTACCGATAGACAGGTAATTTTTCATTCTTTATTAGTTTCAATTTATATAAATATACGATTTTAATTAGCGAAGATATCAATTAATAAGTAGTCAAATTTTAAGCGATTAAGCCTAATAAAGGATTAAACTTCCAAGACATTTTTTCTTACCGTTGCCATTTTGAATTAAAACGTTAATTAAATTATTGAACTATTTAAAACTCCAAGATATTTATTTCTTTCCGTTGCGATTTTAAATTAAAACGTTAATTAAATTGAACTTTTTAAAATGAAAGAGTGTTATTTTTTTCCATTGTCATTTTGAATGCGTGTTATAACAAAGTTCTAACAATTGTTTTTATTCTAATTATTAATGACATATTTTTTCTCTGGTACCATTTTGAAAATGTGTCTTTAAATAAAATTGCAATTGCTGTTTTTAGAAGGGACTTTTTTTTGGTTGCGATCCAAATATTAAAACAACTTTTTCGCTTAGAATTTTGCAATTAATTTTACAGGAAAAAAGCGGTTTGAAAATAACTGTTTTTGGAAAGGAATTTTATTTGTTATTTAGGGACAGTGCTAAGTATGCGCTACTTGACATCGTCTTTATTTTTGAGGAAGCATGTGCAAATAATTCGATTGATTCTTTGATGCAGGAAAGCTTTTTAGCGAGCCGCTTTAGCGGGGAGTAGTTTATTAAACTTTTCCTTGATACTTTAAAGGCGAGCCGCCTTGACGGCGAGTAAACTGTTTAAACTTTCCTCATTACTTTAAAGGCGAGCCGCCTTGGTGGCGAGTAGTTTTCTCAAACTGCCTTCACTACATTACTGCCCGTGCAACGCCGGGCCACGCAGCTAGTCTACTTATATTAAAAACTGAGTATCTTTCTAACTTTCTTTCTAACTATCTTTCTTTCTAACTATCTTTCTATGTCACGCTTCTTTCTCCTGAACGCCAATGAACTAAAAGTCGAACCAGGTACCGATAGATAGGTAATTTTTTAGGCTTCATTAGTTTCAATCTATATAATTATACGATTTTAATTAGCGAAGATATCAATTAATAAGTGGTCAAGTTTAAAGCGATTAAGCCTAATAAATGATTAAATATGAAATCCATTCTTGCAAACCGTCAGTAATCAAACCGAAACAGTAATAACAATGATAATGAGAATTTTGAATGAAGGCTTAACTAAATCAAACACGAAACTCATAAGCGGGCCACTTGCGTAGCATTTTTATCGCTAGCTACTTGTAATATTTTGAAACATTCATTTGTTGAAAAGGGCACATGACCTTTCCGCCGCAACGTAGGACATTTCCGCTGCAAAATTTATGTCTATCATCCCTCTCATGAGACATTTCCGCCGCGTCTCTCCCCGCCGTTTCTATGCGACAGGACAAATCCGCCGATTGAGCTGGTAGGGTGTAATATTTGGCGAAGTAAAATTGGCGAAGTTTAAAGTGATTTACACTGCATTGTGTGTGTGTGGTTTGCTTTTTTTTTTGTTTTGTTTTTGACTTCTTTGCTATTTCCCCCTATTATAAGTGGTCCGGGAATAAATTCCGCTTTTTAGATTAGGTCTTTGTCGCCAAATGAAAATGTGTCACCAAGAATGAAAATTTTAAACCAGTAACCCCTTTCTCACCCTTGGAAAGGGAGCGGCGGATTTGTCCTGTGCCAGTCAGAGGGGGAATAGGAGTCGCGGCGAAAATGTCCCATGCGGAAAAAAGGGGGATAAAATTTGCGGCGGATATGTCCTGTTCCGGTTGAAAAGCTATCTACTTATATTAAAAACTGAGTATATATGGTTGCTTCTTTCCCTTGAGCGAGCAAAACTTGCTGTAACTTTTCTCACCATTTTGAAGGCGCGAAGCATCTCAATAATTCGAATGATTTTTTTGATGCAGAAAAAAAGTGAAAACGTAAAGCGCCTGGTAGCGAGCCGCCTTGGCGGTGAGTATTATTTTGAAATATTCTTTACTACTTTAAAGGCGCGAAACGCCCGTGCAACGCCGGGCCACGCAGCTAGCTGTTTGGGCATTAGTGGGCCACGTACGTAGTATGTCTTAAAATCTTATGAAAATTGAATTATATCAAATAATATCACATCAGAATGAGGTAAAAGTTGGGTTGCGGGGGGACATTATGCATCAACATGCCGCAGGAAGCTAATCTAGCTGCCCTGGCAGCTAGTTCAATTACTAGAGCCCGAGCCGTGTTCAATCTCTTTACCTCATTAAACGATTATAAGCCAACAATGTTTTAGCGTTGAAGTTTTATGAAAAATTATTTGAAAACAGTAATTTCTACCTTTTAAACTCAGGAATTACTGCCGAACTTTAGTATGTTCAATGTGTTTCGACTGACGGCAAAGCATTTGTAATCACGAATCAGCATGTAATGTGCAGATGTTTTTCTTTACTCCACAGCCTTTGAAGATGGAGTTGAAAAAGTGGACTGTGAAAAGAGAGCTTACACGGCTTGCAATCCTAGAGTGAAGAGAGTAATGAAATTTCCTGGCAGTGAAGAAGATTTAAACACTATTTGCCCGTAAGTGTTTCATAAAAGATTTTTTTTTTCTCATCAACGAAAAAATATATTTTTTTTTCTTTAATTTATTTTTTAAACCCGCTTTCTGTAAGCTTGATTCGCACTAAAAAGAATGAAATAAAAAAAATGGGAGAATGTGAGACAAAGTTAAATAGCGAGGTAAGTGAAATGGTAAAGTATTTTTAGTTTCCGGCCCCAGCTATCGAGCAATATATATATATATATATATATATATATATATATATATATATATATATATATATATATATATATATATATATATACACACACACACACACACACACACACACACACACACACACACACACACACACAGGGTGTCCACTCCAATCGTGGCCCAATAGCTAATTTCTAAACCGTAAGAGATAAGCATATAGTTTATTTAGGAACTAATCTCCAAATTACGAAAGGAATTTTGGGTCTATTCAATGTTTTTCAAAAAATCAAATTTTGAGAGATCGCTCCCTCGATGACGTCATGAAATAATGCAAAATCTTGATTTTTCAAAACGTCATAACTCGGTCAATTTTTGTGGTAGAAGAGTGATATTTTTTTAGTTTTAAACGTTACAGTGTCAAGAATGTTTTACTAAATATGATTGATAGGACTGGGGACTGTATAAAAATTTAAATTTCGTAACTCTTTCAAAATTTGATTTTTTGAAAAACATTGAATAGACCCAAAATTCCTTTCGTTTTTTGGAGATTTTTTCCTAAATAAACTATGCTTATCTCTAACAGTTTAGAAATTAGCTATTGGGCCACGATTGCAGTGGACACCCTATATATATATATATATATATATATATATATATATATATATATATATATATATATATATATATATACACTGAAGTGACAAAAGTCATGGGATACCTCTTAATATCGTGTCGGCCCTCCTTTTGCCCGGCGAAGTGCAACAACTCGACGTGGCATGGACTCAACAAGTCGTTGGAAGTCTTCTGCAGGAATATTGAGCCATGCTGTCTCGATAGACGTCCATAATTGTGAAAGCGTTGATGGGGCAGGATTTTGGGCACGAACAGACCTCTCGATGGTGTCCCATAAATGCTCAATGGGATTCATGTCGGGCGATCTAGGTGGCCAAATCATTCGTTGGAATTGTCCAGAATTTTCTTCAAACCAATTGCGAACAGTTGTGGCCCGGTGACATGGCGCATTGTCATCCATAAAAATCCCATCGTTGTTTGGGTACATGAAGTCCATGAATGGCTGCAAGTGATCTCCAAGTAGCTGCACATAAGCATTTCCAGTCAATGTTCGGTCCAGTCGCACTAGAGGACCAAGTCCATGCCATGAAAAAACAGCCCACACCATTACGGAGCCACCACCAGCTTGAACAGTGCCTTGCTGACAGTTTGGGTCCATGGCTTCGTGGGGTCTGCGCCACACTCGAACCCTACCATCGGCTCTTACCAGCTGAAATCGTGACTCATCGGACCAGGCCACGGTTTTCCATTCATCTAGGGACCAACCGATATGCTCACGTGCCCACGAGAGTCGCTGCAAGCGATGTCGTTCTGTCAGTAAAGGCACTCGAGTCGGTCTTCTGCTGGAATAGCCCAAGAAATCCAAATTTCTCCGCACAGTTCTAGCAGACACGTCCATTGTACGTCCCACATTGATTTCTACGGTGATTTGACGCAGTGTTGCTTGTCTGTTAGAATTGACGACTCTTTGCAGACGTCGCCGGTCTCGATCTTTAAGTGCAGGCGGTCGACCACTGCGCTGTCCATGGTGGGATGTTATGCCTGAAATTTCATACTCTCGGCACACTCTTGACACAGTGGATCTGGGAATGTTGAATTCTCTAACGATTTCCGAAATGGCATGACCCATGCGTCTAGCTCCAACTAACATTCCGCGTTCAAAGTCTGTTAATTCACGTCGTGCGGTCATCATCACGTTAAAACCTCTTCACATGAATAACTTGAACAGAAATGAAAGCTCTGTAAAAGCACTGCGCATTTATACCTGTTCTATGCGATGCTACTGCCATCTGAAAATTTGCATATTGCTATCCCATGACTTTTGTCACTTCAGTGTATATATATATATATATATATATATATATATATATATATATATATATATATATATATATATATATATATATATATATATATATATATATATATATATCTGTGGCTTGGTTCTAAAAGGGCCAATGTTTAATATCAAATAATGGGAATCTTAATATAAGAAAGTTATAGCATTCTAAAAAGTCTCAAATATCTTTCATCACCTTTTTCTCGAAAATTTTTGACTTAGGCCCTTTTGGAGCCAAGCCACAGATATAAAACGCTTACGCGTGGTCCAAAATGAACCATCATTCATTTTTTTTTTCTGTTGGCAATGATCAGCGTATTTCAAACAATTAGCTTACCGGGTTAGGTTTTCACTAGGGCCGTATTTAAGGGGTGGATTTTTAGGTTTAAAAATACCTCCGAAAATTTTCAAAACTATTACGAAAATTCTTTTGATCGTTTCTCATTGGACAAATTGTCGCCATTTTGTTTTAATTTTCCTTTTTACTTTGACAGCATTTGAAAAATGAAATTATCATTATTGAATGAATAATTGTACAAATTAAGTATTTTTTCTGCAGTATTTATTTTTATTGTAGTTTTAGCTAGGGATGCACCGATAAGCAAATTGGCCGATTACCGAATACCGATTAATCGGCTGAACCGATTAATGATAACGATGGTTGTTTTTCTACTACCAATTTTAGAATCACTGTTTTTTCTCTCTTATACAATTTCAAGTTTAGAAATAGAAAGGAACTTATTTCTGAAAGAAGATTTTTTTTTCCATTTTCACAAAATAATTTCAATATTTTTTCAAATTTCTTAGAAGCAACTTTCATATTATTGTCAATAATATTATTAACACATTGTTAGTTTCTTTAATTGGACATAAAAATTTCAAACAAAAAGGGGGGGGGAGCCTGTGGGGAACACTCCAATTTAGGAGTACTTTTAATTCATATTTTTTCATAATTAGTAGCAATTTAATTCAATTCGTTTATTCTTTGAAAATTAGAGGTTATCTAAAAGCACTTTGCTAAGGAAAAAACTATCGCCACATGAAAAATGTTGCAACATGGTCTATCTAATATCTTTAAACGAGCAATTCTTGTATATATATATATATATATATATATATATATATATATATATATATATATATATATATATATATATATATATATTTCGGATCTCGAAAACGGCTCTAACGATTTCGCTAAAACTTGGTATTTAGATGGAGTTTTGGTTTCTGAGTTCATCTACGTCGGCGTTTTTTCTGTAAAAACGCCAGTTTTCACAAAAAACCCCGTTTTTTTTGCCTTCATTAAGTAAGTTTGAGACGCTTTCTTTATCGCCATTTTCTTTATGATTTCTCTTATTGTTACTGTTTCCTAGCGACCACGTTTTGTTATAACAATTGGATTTCATAGTTAATCACATCAGCGCGAGTTTAAATTTTATGGTATTTGGCAACGTTAAATTGTTATTGTTTTTTGAAATGTTAAAGCAAGGCTTCACTAGATAGTGTCTTATACAGGCTGTTTCATTTATTCAAAAGCCATGGGATAAAAGCAGTGGTGATTGTTCAGCGACATTTATTCAATTTTATGGTAACTTACACGATATAAAAATCGGATTATTTTACTTTTCAAGTACGATTTAAAAATTGAGTATAAAAGTGTTACAGTTAGTTTTCAAACACTTTTTTTCCTCCTCAAGAGTGTTTAGTAAGATATTTCAGGTAAAAAATCAATAAATACGAAACTCAATTTTCTTAAAATATTAAGTTTCAAAACAAAATTACATCTATCTAATATCTTTAGACGAGCAATTCTTGTATTTATATATTTCGGATCTCGAAAACGGCTCTAACGATTTTGATAAAATTTTGTATTAAGATTAAGTTTTGGTTTTTGAGTTCATCTACATCGGCGTTTTTTCTGTAAAAACGCAAGTTTTCACAAAAAACCCCGTTTTTTGTGCCTTCATTAGAAGTTTGACGAGCTTTCTTTCGCCATTTTCTTTATGATTACTCTATTACTCTTATTGTTACTGTTTCATAGCAACCGCATTTTATTATAACAATGGATTTCATATTTAATCACATCAGCGTAAATTTAAATTTTTATGGTATTTGGCAAACGAGTTTTGGCAACACGTTAGAATTTTATTGTTTTTGAAATTTAAAGATCGATCAAAAGAAAGTTAGAATTGGGTGTGGGCAGCGGGAGTCCGATCGGTAAGTCGTCGGACTCGTAACCAGAGGGTCCCAGTCCGATCATATAGAGGAAGCCCAGCCGATCAAAGATCCACCGTCTTCATTAATGGTGGCTGGGGGACGTTAAAAATGTTCGTGGTCATAAATTCCTCCAAGTGAAACGATACCTCTGGGGGATTCTGGGCCAAGGGTTTGCTCGGCCCTTGGGCCTGGTTCAAAAATGAACAGAGTGCTCTTCAAGGCCCCATCCCGGTTAAACTACGAGTTGTGGTATGTACGGGGAAAACCTTGGAGTGTGAAGTGAAGTGAAAGTCAAAACCAACTGGAACCAAATGCGTACTGGAGAACATGGACTCTGCATCCATTCTCATCAACCCCTCCCGCGCTTTAGGCGCCAAATAAAATGCAATTGGGTGTGATTTTACGGTGAGCATGGATTAAATAAGGTTGTGTTTTTTAAAACAAATTACGGCTTTTTTAAAAGCATATTTGCAACCAAAGGCTTAAAAATGCTTTTCAAGTTTATCTAAATAAGTACTTCGCATTTTAGAAAAAAACACGAGTTTACAAACCTCTTTTTTTTCCGAGCGGGCTCGGTCCCCTGGTACTGCATATTTATTCAAAGTAGAAATAATTTTAAAAAAAAACTTTATATTAAAGAAGGATTATTATTACTGTTAATAAAATTATTCATCATAGTTTCTTAGTAAAGGTACACTTTAAAGAATAATATTTGAAAAATATTTTTATGCCGATTAATCGGCCCGATTTTGCCGATTATTGATAATCGGCAAAGTGGCCGATTAATCGGTATTGCCGATTAATCGGTGCATCCCTAGTTGTAGCAAACATATCTTAACAATACACCTTTTCCTTCAATTTTTCATATTGTCACTAAAAAAACTCTTCAAATTTGTAAGCACCAAACTCTATATTTAACACATTTTATTAGTGTCCCCCCGTGAGATAGGAATTTTAAAAGTACTCCTTCGAATGCACGTTTTTGAGTAAACTCATCAATCCAGATGTTTTTTTTTCTTCATTGAAAAGATGAGTTTTTTTTTTTTTGTTTTTTTATTTGCGTTTTCTATGTTAATACCCTTTTAACATCTATTGTAATAAAAATCAACAGTATATAGAACATGAAATCGAAATTTATTTATTTTATAGATTTCTCGAGAAATAGGTTTGGTAAAAGCCTCTCCGAAACTAAGGTCTGGTTACTGGCCCTTGTGTTCACTAACTATAAATTACAACGAGAACGAAAGTTTACTCTGCCCTTATTAACAAACTACTAGTATTTAAATTTTAAGAAGTTATACTAAGAGAATTTTTAGCCCAGTGCTGGGAAATTCCACGGTAACAGAAGTATCAGTTTTTCATAAAACAGCTTACAAAGGGCAAGCGTATGTTATCTCCTTGTTTTATTTCAAAATCTATCTAGAACATGGTTTTACACTGTATAATGCAGAAATATTTTGTAGATTTCCAAAAAAAATAATGTGTAAATAACACTGTTTTCTCTGTAGCGGACGTATCTCGTAAGATACGTCCGTTACGGAACCAAAAGACCATTATCTAAATACTGTTTCATAAAATCTTTAAAATCTAACTGTATTTCATAGAAGTAGAGTCGATATCTTTGCAAAATTCATGCAACGAAACAATGGTCTGACATAGAGTCTTTACAGGTTGCGTTGTGCAACAGTTGATTTTTTTTAATGTAATTGCCCAGATACAAAACGTTTAATTTTGGAAGAAAGATGGACGCATTCCGAGCTATCATTGTTGAAATGTTTTGCGTAGATACTTACATACAAATACTACGACCAGCAACAGGCTCTGGGCCCAACTGGGCTGGTCCTAGTCAAATTATAGACCCCAATGAAGATCAATGGCCTTCTTAAAGCTATCTACTCCCTTGCTCCTTGCCGCATCTTCCGGTTAACTGTTCCTAGTTCCCAATACCCTGCTAAAATAGTAATTTTTCCAAATTTCCAGGCTAGCCTGAGATTTAAACAGCTTAAAGCAACGCCACCTTTCCTACCTTTCCGTGCAAAAATATAACCCCGTAACATCTTTCATTTTGATAAATTTAAACAACTGAACCAAGTCCCCTCTGATTCTCCTTTACTCCAGACTACACATATTAAGCATTCTGAAATCGTAGTCTAAATTAGAAATCCATTCACTAACCTTGTACCCCCCGGTAGACACTTTCGAATAAATTAATATCTTTCTTAAGATAAGGAGACCAAAACTGAACACCATACTCCAAATGAGGTCTTAATAAACTTCTATATAAATGCAGAGGCTGTATAACTTCATAAGGCTTTTCTAATCGTTACGTTGTTTGATCTTCTAGAATTTTTATTCAACATACTGAATGTCTTAACAACCATGATGAAGTGTGTTCAACTAAAGAAGAAGATATCAGAGCGTTCCCGAAAGGGCAGTTTGTAAAAATTCGGGAGTTACTGAGCGATATATGCAACAACAATTCACTTCTGCATAAAGGTGAGGGGTACTAACATTCCTTTTAATGCTTCACTTTTGAGTTTTCTCAGTATCATATATTTTCTGTAAATTACAGTGGTATTTTCTTCAAGGTAGTTTTTTTTTGTAGCATAACTCGGACTCTTGCCGAATTTTTTGGTTTTAAATATTTAAATTTGGTTGTCTGGTCAACACAAACTACACTGCTCAAAACAATTAGGGGAGCACATGGTTTTAACAAAATTACTCAAATATGTATACCAATAAGTAACATAAAATGAATCGTTCTTAATTCAAAGCCTACCAGGAAACGGAATAAGATAATTTTATGAACAAATTAAAGTTAAGGAGGCCAAAAACCATAAAAAGAAGATAAGTGCGGAAATCGGGATGTTGCAGAAGCGTCCGTTTTATTGCCGTAACCGTTAAATTCGATAGCGCAGTAGTTTTTTTTACATTTTTTTCTGGAGACAAGGTTACTTGAGAATGTCTCAACAACGTGATTTACTGGAATCCATGCCATGGCATATTATAGGCAGGCTGGAATCCGGGTAAACACAACGTTGTGTCGCGGATGATGTTGGAGTCGTCAGAAGTGTTGCAAGGCTGTGGAAACGATTCCAAGAAACAGGAAATGTTTGACATCGATCAGAGCAAGGTCGGCCATGCGCTACTACAGCAACTGATGATCGGTATATACGGTTAACAGCCCGTCGAAACAGAATAGAGAATGCTACGCATCTGCAAAGGCTCTTGGCAATATTACGAAGGGTGTCCAGCCAAACAGTACGTAATGGGCTTCATGAGGGAGGGCTCTATGCACGTAGGACAATGGTCTAAATTTTGTTGACCCCACGCGACTGTGTGGCCCGAAGAAGACGGACCGCTGAACATCGAAATTGGGAGCAACATGGTTGGAGCCAAGTGCTGTTTACAGAGGGGTTGCAATTCAGTCTGGAGAGTGACAACGGACTTGTTCTGGTATGGAGGGACAGGGGCACTCGAAATAATCCCGCGTTCGTTCGTGAAAGGTCACAAAACAGACGAGCTGGTTGGGTGGTATGGGGTGGAATCAGCATAGGCGGACGTACGGGCCTGCATATCATTTGGAATGGCACTTTGACGGGCCAAAGGTATTCAGACGAGATACTGAGAGCTCATATCATCGCTCACGCTAGAGCTATTGGACATTCCTTTGTTTTTCAAAATGATATTGCTCGACCGCAGAGAGCTCGTCTGATGGAGAACATGCTTGAAACTGAAAAAATACAGCGTATGGAATGGCCAGCGTGCTCTACTGACCTGAATCTAATCAATCATGTTTAGGACATGGTCGGACAATGCATTGCTGAGTGACAAAGGTTTTTTGCTTGCCCCCCTAATTGTTTTGAGCAGTGTAGTGCCTGGAAATCATTTTCATTTTATCAAAGCCATATATAGCAAAGAGACCGAAAATTTGGCTAGATTCTCGATATAAGGTAGATATCGGTTAGACGTCCTTAGTTCTTAATTTTATTTTAGTTAAAAAAGAGCACTGACTTATTTTTAAAAATCTAAGTTGTCCACAAAATTTGATTTTTGTGATTGGTAAAAAAATAAGTTTCGCTTTGAAAAACAATTTTTTCCACCGAAAATTAATGATCACAAAACCCTTCCATTTCTTCGTCTTCATCATACCGTTGGGGAAGATGCCGTAAGGCAAATTGCTGTAGGGGAAAAATGTCGTTCGCGATGTTTTTTCACCAACTGTTGCATGCAATGTATTTCATCGAATCATATTTTTCTGACATTCCAGTGCAGTTTTCTAAATTTATTTTTCGAGTGGAATCATTGCTTTCTCTAGGGTTTGTCGAAAAGCTACATCTTCCTCAAACTAAAATACGGCATTTTAGCCTAAGGCATTTAATACTATTTTAGGTACTCAAAGCGATAAAAAGAACAAAAAACTATAAAAACACCCCTTTAACCTGCAGTAAATCTAAACCAATTTGCGTATGATCTCGATGTGCATGCTCCTTCATTCTAACTGACTGACTAGCGGTTTTTGTTGATGCTTGTTGGTAAAACACATCTTCCCCAATACGGAGTCTTTCCTCAATCTATTTCAGTCTAAAACACTCATAATCAAGAATCTCTCCAACCATTTAAAATCAAACGACGCATTTTCAAATGAGTATTTTTTTTTCTTTGCAGTTTTATCAGAAAACCTGAGATGCATAAAAGAAAGTGTTGATGATGCCGGTGAAAGATGTTCTCCTCGGAGAACTCTACTTCGCAAGACTTACATGGGTGACAGAGAAGTCGATTATGAATCCGAATCGCTGGAGGAAATGCTGAAGTTCCAATGCTTGTAAGTGCAAATTACCAACTGATTTCGCGAACTTCAAGGATTAAAAAAAAAGTTCAACGAGCTTTTTAGATTATTTTATTCCATGTTTGAACACGGAGAAGAAATATTTAGAGATAAATTTTCATATAGTTTTCTACAATATAAACTTAAAATAATTTTAAAAATATGAAATTTGAATGTTTTCTCAGGTTTGAAAGAAAAAGTGATTTTTGTAAATAAAGAAAAAATCATTTTAACTTGCTAAAAATATGTTAAGAATTTTTTTTTTCGCGAATGCTTTTAGTTCGAGTCGTTAAGAAACCAATACTGAAGTTAACAAGCCTTAGTTTGTTTTGATTGGTCGTCCAGTTTTTATTTTTTTATTTTTTTTTTGCAATCACGCTCGCCAGTTCGGCAAAATTGTAAAAATAAAAACTCGAGAAAACGGGCCTTAAAGTTTTCGTTAAAAAAAATACAAAAAAAAAAAAAAAAATCACGTCCACGAGTTAAAAATATTGTGTAGAACGATTGTCGAACTTTCCCAGATACATACTTCGAAGTTATTCGACCGAGAGAAGGGAGCGCGGATCTTAACTGCAATATTAACATGATTAATATTTTATAATGAAAATATCGTAGTTCTAAAAAAGAATACCGAAAATATCAAAATGTCATGATCATTTCAAACTAAATATATTATACAGGGTGGTTATAAATTAACAGGAGGTGTTTGGAACCCTCTAGCTCGCGAACTACTGGGCGAAACATTGCCAAATTTCGTGAGCGGGCATATTAGACCATGGGATTTTGATTTCTGGAATAAAAAAAAAATTGTTTGAAAAATCACCACCAGGGGGAAATTTGGCGCTGTAAAAGTGTATTAAACTGAATATCGCGAACTAAACTTGAAAAGATGCTGTATAAATCAATTTCGCCAAGCAAAAATGATTGTGCTTTGCAAATGAGGTTTGATCGCCGTAGAATTTTCTATTAAAAAAAAAAATCACCACGAACAAAATAGCGGTCCATTCAACCAAATAGAATGCAATAATTTGCATAAACGCGTTGCGCTTAGCGATCATCTGTAAAATTACAGACTGGGAGCATTCTCATCAAGAAATCCATTCTGATATGTTACGAGCTGCCGTAGAAAATGTTGTGCATCGTATGCAGTTCTTACAACTTTACAATGGCGATCATATCGAACCACATTTGTGACAAAGAAATTCATTTTTGCAAATAAAATGGATGCATATTTTGTCAGTAGCAATTAATTCTTCGATAATCAGAATAATACACTTTTACAGCGCCAAATTTCCCCCTGGTGGTGATTTTTCAAACTAATTTTTTTATTCATGAAATCAAAATCCCATGGTCTAATATGCACGCTCACGAAATTCGGCAATATTTCGCCCAGTAGTTCGCGAGCTATAAGGCTCCAAACACCTCCTGTTAATTTATAACCACCCTGTATATCTCATGAGACATCAATTGATATACAGTCGAACCTGTTTATCTCGAACCTGCCTATCTCGAAAACCTCTCTATGCCGAAATTTTTCAATTTCACTGCTTTCACAGCATAAATTTAATGTTTTTTCTCATGTTTATCTCGAATGATTTTTCCGGAAAACCTCTATATCTCGAATTTCGACGACTCTCATTTTTGAATTTCATCTCTAGCCACCTTTATAAACGGTATAACTTGGAGACAAAAATCATCTTTTACACAATCCTTCAAAGATTATGTTCGTACTTAAAGGTATGCATTAAGTTGTTATCGATATAATCATCACAATTAGTAAAACGTGGAATCACACCATGGCCTTCAGTAAACTATTCAGCAATATCAATGCAAAACAATCTATAATTCAACTTCGCAGAGATGGCCTATGACTCCTCCTTTTTTCAGGATTGTTCATTTTTAGGAAGGGGTGATACGCAGATGAAAATTCAGGAATAGGATTCACAGTTGATGGGGAATTTGAATGGGTAGAAATTCTACCTATTTTAAGGAATGGACTCGTTTTCTCATTTGATTGACACCGGCCATCTCGTCGCGGTTGAATTATATTAAGTATTTGACTTTGTTCCAACTGCTTATTTTTGTTAATTTTATCACAACCTTTGTATCTCGAAACCTCCATATCTCAAATTTTTCTTCTGTCCCGCGAAATTCGAGATAGGCAGGTTTGACTGTATATTGGCGAGCCCTAACTTCCCCACTATTTGTTTTCCAGGCTCTCCTACGACAGCATGGCATGCGTGACAGGCGATATATCGCGGAGATGTGGTGACACGCCGAAAGCAGCAGCTCTAGAAGTCATGTTTCGGTCCACCTTTCTGCAGTCAGATCACTGTCTCCCAGAAACCAACTCAGAAATGGTCAACCTGGTAAACGGACTTGAACTACCTGCCCAGCACAAAGAAGACATATTGGACTTAATTTCCAGCTACGACGTATGGGCTTCAGAAAGCAAGTGAATTGTTTTTTCACTAGTTCATCTTTTATGGATGAAAAGTATACATTTTATTGATAGAAGCAGTGTGATTCCGTTTTCAAAAAATTTGCAGGATGTTTTTCATAGATGTCTTTAAGTACTTTTTGTCAGTAAATATATCAAGAGAGCACCAGTCTGAATAAATGTCATTTAAAATGCTATTCTGATTGAGATTTTCGAAACTTCAAGACAAACTTATATACATTTAATAAAATAATTAATTCGCACTCTACATTCCTCGTGTACTTCGATTATACCTGATTTTTTTTTTTTTTTTTTGCTATGGATCAAGATGTAAAATTTTCATTCTGGTAGCTGGAAGATTTCTTTTTAGTCATCGAATGTTTCGTGTACAGAAGAAAATGGTGATAGATATTTGAACTAATGCTGTTCTAGTCTGTAGAAGAATATTTTCATGTTCTAATTAAAATTACAATAGCAGTTCTCTGTACTGTTAACAGAGCTGTAGATTAGTTGTTATTCTTCAAAAAAATATCCTTCTATAGTTTCTTTCTTTATTCGGCACATATTATAATTTACTGAAATCTCTCCACTAGGGAGATCCTGACGTTTTTAAGAAGTCACTCAAAAAGGGCTGCACTCTAGTGTCGAGTATGAATCTATTCTTTTGACCTAAAAATAATATTCATCTTTATTTATCGAATCTCTTGAAAACTCAGAAATGTGAGCAAGAAAACACGTCAAACAATTACACCATTAAAGCTCAAATCTATGTAAAAAAAAAAAGCTTTACAATGATTTATCTTCTACATATCGCCAAGTTTAACATCATTCAGTGGATTATTTGCTAAATATCGTCAACAGCATTAAATTGAAACCAGCTTCATAAATCATTTTTTTCGCCAAATTCATCGCTAACTTGACGGCATTTCGCCAAGTTGGCTAGAAAAGCTTGGCCATATATCACTAAGTAGTCTCTAACTCATAACACCGCTAAGTCTGAATTAAAATTAACACTGATTTCTTCCAAAAAGGTGTAAAAAAAAAACACCCTTCGAAATATCAGAATGCAATCAAAAGAGGAGGTGTACAACTAGACGCCACTCAGAGCCTACATTCATCTATGGCTTACCTAAGGGAGGGACCAAGGGGCAATGGGGGCGACCGCTCCTCCTTTGCGGGACTCTGCTCCAGCAGTTTTTAGATTGTAAAGTTCAAAAAAGGCAATTTTAGTTAATCTTTGATGATATTAAGCGAACGGGTATGGATTCAGGGCTCTGATATGGAAATTTTTCGAAATGGAAGACAAAAACATTTTTAGTGCGTTTACGTACATATTAACGTGCGTTAGTTGCGTACGTTACTCTATGACGGCTGGACGACAACTCAAGATGTGGTATTTCAGTGGAAGGAATCCTGTGCATCTCGATAACAACACAACGCCATAACTTCCCTCTGGTGGCTGATTTTTCAATGAAACTTCTGGCTCTTTTGAAGATTGGTAGAGACGTGTAAACTACGTCTAATGACAGTCATAACTCAAATATTACAATTTTTGAGTTGTGGCACTTTTGTAGCAAGGGTGCGATGTGTTCACAAGGATGCATGGCGAAAGAAATGAACAAGTAAGAAAAAAAATCAATCGCCCCTCCATTGCACCATTTCTGGATCCGCCCTTGGGCTTACCGTTTTTTAATTCTGCGAGATACGCTCATACATACATACATTTATACACACATACAGACAGACATCACGAGAAAACTCTATATTAGTAATTTAGTAGCAGTAATTTACTTGGGGACATCCAAATTAGCTGTACGGGGTTGCCCGCCCGTTTTCACGTATATATGCACGTGTGAACAGGCCCAAAAAGTTGAACATTCATTCCGGGGTCAGTAAATCAAATTTTAGGCTGAAATTTCAGTGAAAAAAATTTTCGCAATGGCAATACATCTTTTACTACGAAAAAGGAAGTAAACAGGAAAGAATAAAACACAAGTGCAATAGACATGGAATAACATGTTTACAGAAGAGATTTTTAACAAACGGATAATCCGTCATGTGATCATTTTTACACGAAAGCTATTTTTAAATGTAAACTGTTCCGTAAATCAACTAGGCTATTTTAGTATTTTTCAACTGAAGGCAGTGTGAATATTTACGTATTCTTCACTAAACAATCCTTCAAAGAAATATTATGAGATTTTTCTTTCCAGTCAGGAAACAGCATATGAGTTTTAAATACATTTTAATAATGAAAAAAATTGATTCTTATAACTGACAACTTGATAATAAAGATATTTTTAAGAAGTACTATTATGTGGCTTGATTTGCAAATGTTTAGAAAGTGTCTCCTCACTTTTTTTTTTCTTCTTTGCTTGATAATAAAATTTTTAGTGTTTGCATAATGTTATTTTTCTTTATTTCTTCCTTTTCTATACCAAAAATAGTTTCTATAATTAGCTTGTTACTCAAAATCCGTTTCACTTTCTTCGAAATTAAACGGAGTAAATTCAAACAAATAAGTTTTTATTTAAAAGCTTACAGAGTTAAAAATTCATGATTTAAAATATTTTCGAAAGAGCTTAAAGTGTCACTCAATTATATACAAGACGAAAATATCTATTCAGAGTGTCGTTTTTTAATTATTTTGTCTTATGATCAAATACAGCGAATTGCGAGGAATTGTGCAATTCTAAATGTAAATATACGGATTGCACGAAAAATTGAAGTAAGCCTTAAATATTCATTACAATGTGCTTCTTTTGTGCGAGGATATAAAAATATAAAGAACAACTTAAGAAAGTCCAAAAGTATTTTTAAAAAGTACAGACACATGTTTCGGTTTAATAAAGAGCTCCCTTTCACCTTTCAAAACAGGCGAGTTACGGATGTAAGATAGACACACGATAAAGACAGCAGCTTTCTGCTGGATTGCTTAATATCCACAAGGTTATATATTTCTAAAAGACAAAACAGGTTTTTAATAAGCCTACACACGTATCAGCAGTGGCACCAACTCCGGGGTGCTAAGGAGCTCGAGCACCCAAAATATTTGTGCGGGCAGTGGGGCACCCCAACTTCCAATAAAAAAAAAAGAGGCAATGAAGTAAATAATCAATTTTCCAAATACTTGGGAACTTCAGAATACAGATCTGGGCCAATCCATGGTTACGGCAGGAAGGTCATTTAGGGGGCAGGGGGGGGGTCAATTGCCCTCCCCCCGACTTTGAGAAATCAATGTATTTGCACATAAGTGGGCGTGGTTTTTTTTATGTTTTCCGATGAAATCGCATTGTGGTTGGACCCTTTAACCCCCCCCCCTAGAAAAACTTGAAAGGACGTCCCTGGGTTACGGTCGTTACAGTCACACAACTTCAGTTGTTCATATTTTATTCACAAATACTGTTAAACTTCCAACGAAAACAGGGAATGATTAAGCTCCCAACTAATAAAATTATCACCTAGCGTTAGGTTGAAATTATTAGTAGAAGTCGTAGAAAAATCTCGAAAATGTGTGTTTACCGTCGTTACAAAAAAAAAAAAGACATGGTTTTTTTAGTGCTATAAAACACTGCTACTTTTCTGTGAATCTATTGCACGTATGATTTTCTGGATTTTCGTACTTAGTTCTCTGTTAATCAGCCGTGATATCATGCAAAGAACTTAGCTTTTTTGCTGAAAAATGAATTTTTATGAACTTTTTATTGCGGTTACGGGTTACGGGCGTCACATGTAAAACTTTTATGTATATAAACATAAGTAAACGGCTATTTTAAATAATTTTCCGCTGAAAAAAGTCAAATAATGTATTTTTGAGCACAAATGTTCTCCAGTAAGTTCATTTGAAGGATAGTTATCATCATGAATTGATTACCATAGATTGTGGAAGCCTTCAAATCCCTTGACTTACGTTTTCCAATGAAACTTCCGCAGAAAGCCCACACTTTCCTGTGTCTCTACAGATATTTCAGTTCAAATTAATTCTCATAATCATCTGTGACTGGAGCTCTGTATTTCTCCAGTACTTTGTTATGAAAAAGTTCTACAAGTTCGCTCACGTAAGCAATATTAACCCTTTAAATGCCGCACTATGTTCCAAGTATAAAAATTTGAGTTGCTGCATAAAAATAGGACTCTTGGGCATCCCTTTAGAAAATGCAAAGAAAAAATTTCAAAAAAAAAATTTTATCTACAATTTTGGGCATGTTCCCATTTGGGAACATTGGCATGTTATGTTAAGTTTTTTTCCTAAGGATTTTAATCGATTGCGCTTTACGCTCGCTGTAGTTCTTTTGTATTTATGCATAAAATGCTTAATATAACTAATCATATTTGACAAATTCATTTTAATTTGAAACGTTAAACATGTCAAAACATTAAAAAAAAACAAAAAACAATACGCACTTTATCAGCAAATATTGTCAAAGAAATAAAACCTTTTCATCAACGTCCAATTGTTCTCCTTTCTGCATTGCATATAGTTCTGTCATTTTCGATAAATGACCCAAATATTCAATTGGTAAAAATTTGTGAAAATTTTCAACCGGTGATAAATTTGCCAATTCTGGAAATGACTCACAGAGTTTTTCATGTGTTTTCGTTTCTATAGTTTCATCAAAAGATGCCTTTTTCCTCCAGTTAATTTATTTTTTTTAGATGATTTCCTCTTTCTCTTGGATTTTGGAGAAGCGTCCGAGGTAGATGGGGCATCAATAATCGTCTCGGTCATCCAATACATCGTTTAGCGATTTGCGGGTGAATACTTCTATTTGTCCGCAAACATCAGCAGGAACAACCTTATCAAATTCATTGTCATTAACATCTTCTTCATCTGCTATTGCCCCTATCTCATCTGGTGGTAATTGGCAAATGTCTACTACAGAATCTGCTGATTCATCTGAGTCTGATAGGGCTTAAAAATATTCAATAGCTTCTTGCGAAGTTAAAAACTTTTCTCTGGAACCCATTCTTTCCACGACTTCTAACAACACTGTCGCGATCACTTCTAGCGAAACAGAAAGCGAAATCTCCACAAGGAGGGAGAAAAGGAGTAAAAACAGTGATTGGGGGCAGGCCCGTCATTGGGGGGGGGGGTGGCAGGGGGGTCAATTGCACCCCCTTGACTTTGGGCAATCAACGTATCGGCATATAAGTGGGCGTGGTTTTTACCACTTTTTGGTAAATTTTACATTGTGTATGCACCCTTTGCCCCTCCCCCCTAGAAAAATTCGAAATAATGTCCCTGATTGGGGGCCGAATCTCTGGACAGTCTCAAGTGACAAGGAAAGGATATTTATTTTTAACAGGTTGTAGCCTGAGCAGGGTGCAAGAGAAAAGCTATAAACATCTTCATTTTTACGTGCAAAGCGATTTTTTGACATCACACCCACCCAAAAACTGGAGACGAGGGAGGGGAGGGGGCAAAAAGGGGAGCAGTGGAAGGTCGAAAGGTCACCCAATTTCTTTTTCAATGCGTCAAATGAGGTTGTTTTCAATTCCAAGGCTTTCACTAATCATATAACCGAACTTAGGAAGCGGCGTGAATTACCGGATTTTGTATAGCGTTACTTGCCAATGTTCCCAATTGGGAACAACGAAGTTTGATCGCTTATAGGAGCTACATTTTTACTTTATTTTTTTATTTGTCATGTTAGGTCATTAAAAGGATCCTTATTTGTGGTTACTTTAGAATATTAAAAAAGTTGAGCCTTTTTGAAATTTTTTAGAATTTTTTTTTTCTATCTCCGTGAAAATCCATAAAAAAGCACATTTTTGCGATTTTTTGTAGAAAACAATAATTATAGTAGCTAACTAGATTTTTTTTCAAAAAGTCAGGTCTACTTTTGACAGTAAATGGAAAAAAAAATTAAATCCTCAGAAGCAAAACTTTTTTTTAACGATTTTTTAAAGTTGATGTTTCCATTTGGGATCATTGGCAATTAAAAGGTTAATAGTACCGGGCACCTCATTGCTTCCTCTACAAGTGTTCGCTTCATTGAACACGTGGAAAGTAATCACACATCGTTAATTTCGGTTTTAGAAGGAACCAGTTAAGCATAATCAAGTAAAAAAATCCTAGTCACAATATTCGTTTTCAGAACATTTTTGCTACTGTATTTTCCGCTTTTGATTAAAAGTAATGAATGAGAAAAGACACAATATTACATACTTAACAGAAATCTACTTTTATTACATGAAATTATGTACCGACTCTGAACACGAATAACGGAAAGATATATTTTCTGCAAATTCGCTTACGTAAACAATATTAATAGTACAGGGCACCTCATTGCTTCCTCTACAAGTGTTCGCTTCATTGAACATGTGGAAAGTAATCACACATCATTATTTTCGGTTTTAGAAGGAACCAGTTAAGCATAATCAAGTAAAAAAATCCAAGCCCCAATATTTGTTTTCGGAACATCTTTGCTACTGTAGTTTCCGCTTTTGATTAAAACTAATGAATCGAAAAGACACAATAGTATATACTTTACAGAAATCTACTTTTATTACATGAAATTATGCACCGACTCTGAACTGAAACACGAATAATAGTCAATTCAAATGGAACGATATATTTTGGGATAGTATTTAACTTACGCTAATAGTTTTAAAGTTAGCACCTGTGACAACAATTTTAACTTTTGAGGGGTTTTTTATTTATTTTTTTCTTTTTTCTTACATTTGACATTTTTAAGACATTTTTTGACAGAGAAAGTATTTGCCTTTGAACCTCGTTATTACGATATACGGTCTTAAAGGCTGTGAAAATTTTAAG
Organism: Uloborus plumipes; assembly: GCA_038373865.1. Taxonomy (NCBI): domain Eukaryota; kingdom Metazoa; phylum Arthropoda; class Arachnida; order Araneae; family Uloboridae; genus Uloborus; species Uloborus plumipes. The sequence continues at coordinate 33,053 of JAXGGA010010854.1, forward strand.
CAATGCTCCAAATTTAAAGGTTTGTTGAAAAATAAGAGATACCAATTTCACGTCAACAATATCACCGTCTGCATGGGATAGGACGTCCAACGTCCATCTACAAAGCATGTGAAAAGATGTCTCCCATCCCTATCTGAAACTCGTTAAATTTAGTGACTTTTCGACAGACTTGAAGACCCTATTTTCTTATATTTCGAACGGGGACAAGCGGGCAAACAAATTACGAAAAGAGAAAAATGGTTTGATATGATCTTTAAAATGCTTTTTTTTTTTTTTTTTTTTACGTTTGCACTGTAGTATGGTTTCCTGGTAAGTATCAGAAGATCCATGAAACGAATTTGGCATAGATCCAACGTAAAATATATTTGCATTAGGAAAGCTACCTTATTGGGATTTTCTCGCTCTATAAGAGACAAACACCATCAATGTCTATTCCTGAGCTTAAGAAGACCTCTGTGCCAAATTTGGCAAAGATCCGATGCGAACTATAAATTTAGACCTGAAACATGTAACACCGGTAACCAACATAGCTCAAAAACGAAAAGGTTTCTTAATGACATTAGTTGTGCACTTTTTTAGAATGAATGAGTACACTGTAAAACCTAAAGGGCAAACCTCTACATCAAATAGTTATTGTTTCACAATAACAAATACTTGTTTTCGGTTACGGTCGTTACAAAGATTCTAGATAATTTTTCTTGCCTGTAGTTAAAAATTAATACAACCTACGAAGAAATTGATTGCTGGAAAATGGCAAAGGAGGTGCTTCCAAATTGGATCCAGTGTTGTCAGAGATAAGGCTGGAATCTTGATAATTTTTAACTGAAAAAATGGGTTAGAAAACCGCATTTTTAGGACGTTGAAACCATGTTTACAATAAAAACTAGGGTATTGTACACTTTGAATTAGGAAACTATGCTTTCTTGTGATTAAAATGAGATATAGCATGTTATAATAAAGTAGGGATGCACCGAGTAGCACTTTGGCCGAGTACCGAGTACTCAGCCTTTCACTACTCGGCCGAGTACCGAGTTGCTGAGTACCGAGTACCAATTGTTTTTTAAAAAATCATTGACATACAGCGGTACAGGGTTAGAAATCATTACAAAATTTTACTGTTCTTCTCGACCAGTGAACAGGAATATATACTGGTTAACAGACAACATCACTGGTCCACCTTAAATCATTAACCACATTTTTTTTCTTAAAAAAAATGGTGGTCCTTGGATTGTTTATTATTTTTATGGTGATTCGAGGCGAGTTTTACTGGTCTGGAACCAATGGACCAGCAGTAAATTCGAACCCTGATATATGAACTGATCATTGGAATGGACCTCTATATGATAGTTCTTGGACAAAAATCCCACTGAATTTAACTTATGCATTGTTTAACTTCTCTGTGTTGTTATCACTATGCCACAAGTTTGAATCTGCAAAACCATGATTTTAAAAATTCGTAATCTAAATTTTTAAATGATTAAAAGTATATTGGAATATGATTAAAGTTCTTTTAATGAGTTTATTAATATTCATCTTAAGGATCACTTGGACTGTTCCTGACCAAAAGTAAGTTCCCCTACACCAATATGCCATATGAAAAAGTTAATTACATTTGCACATTCTTAGTTAATTTTTATACTGATTTGGTATTATAACTTTTTAAAAACTTATACGTAGAATTCAGTCATATTTTATAAATATATTAATTGTAAATGATTGCATTATATATATATATATTTGCATATTTTTAATTATTGAAAAATGTGTCTTGAACTATTCAATTTTCTACAACTACTCGGTATCGGCCGAGTACCTGATCCAAATTTGGCCGAGTACCGAATATTTACCGAGTACTCGGTGCATCCCTATAACAAAGTGAGTTTCATATTTTGATGTGTAAGTCCTATTTCTCATGGTTGGTCCATCTGCGTTATTTTGTTACTAGTAAACGAGTCAATACATTTTTTTTTCTGGACACTTCTGTAAAAGTAACGTTCAGACTCTACAAATATTTTCTAATGAAAATGTTCCTCAACAGCTTAAAAATATGTTTACTAAATATTGAGAAAATATCGACAAATCTCAAAAACATGTTTTTATTTGTTTTCACTATAGAAAATACCCCCAACCTCCTCACACACACATACGCACTTCCATATTACAAAAAACAACTTTGAGTTCAAAAGAAACAGAGGGAAAGACATACTTTATTACTTTACTTATTACTTCTCTGATTATTTTTAACAAATCTCTTTATGATTTGGAATTTCTGAAGAAAAATAGTTCAAAGTCAGATTTATTCACATTTCGACAACACTTTTTTCAAAATACTCGTAGTGGGGTATAGCGAATTAACTTTTCTAACGAAAGCTTCCTTACAGAGTTTCCGACTTTTCCTTAAAATCTCTCATTAAAAAAAAGTCGATTTCTTCAAAAGAAGCCTCACTTCTCAAGACATTTTCTTTTGAAAGAAACTTAATTTCTCTGCAAAATACGAAAGTCCCTTTAAAAGTAAACAATCTAAGTGTTTTCAAATAATATCGAAAAAATCTTGTACCGAAAGACGGTGGTGTTCCAAGAAGCCTTAAAGTGTTTTGAGCTTCCGAAACTCGGCATTGGAAATTGCGAAAGAAAAATCATGAATACCTGTGAAGTATCTCTTAAAGCTAGACAAAGGGAAAATGTGTTTCAGATGATTTGGAAAAATATTTTATTGAGGTGTTTTTTATTGAAAAGCTCTCTTTCGGCAAACCATGCAAGTGCAAATATTTATATTTTAAAGAACAGCTACTCGGAAATCAATAATTAGGAATGTGTTTGCCATTTATAATATTTTGCTCATAATTTTTCAAAAACGTAGTAATCAACCATTGTCCCCTTGCATTTTATTTCCTCTTGCCTTTAAGTTATTTGTATTTCTCAAAATGAAATTATTTTATAAGAACGCGCAAATAAACGTTAGTTTGACGAGCAAAAAAATATTAACTGAAATTAAAATGAAAAACTGCATCTCCAAGTAATCATCTTGGTAGTTTTCGTCAATTTAAACTATCGGGACAAAGAACATTTTAAACGGTAGATATAAGTGTTAAAATTTCTTATTTAACACTTTCTTCTTATTATTCTAATCTTCTTATCTTCTAATTCTTCTTATTATTATTTAACTATAAAACATGATTAGTTTTTCAGCATAGTTGTTACTAAAACTTACAGCCACTCATCAGTGTTGAGCGATAAGAGGGCGCCACTGAGATGTGACGTAGCAATCTCAAAAAAATGTCTTCAAAATCAATATGAAATGACATTTATACAGGACAGAAATGAAATTTATGGAACGTTGCACACATTGAGCTGACATACTGGTGCCCTAAGCAAGATAGGCTTACTTTAAAAAGTTTTTTTTTTTTTTTTAATATAAAACTCTTTGTAGTTAGTATCCTATTTTATCTCGAACCTTTTTGAGAATTACACTTTTGCAATGATAGCAATCAATATTTTCTTTATTTTTAAGTTTAGTAACGGTTGATGTCGCTGATAACATTGTTAGTCTAATGAATGATGCTTACAGCTTAAGTTCGAAAAGTAGTAGATCTGAATAAATTTAAATATTTTATGATACTATTTTTTACAAATCCTTAGTAGTCTTCGATATAGCGTCCTTGTATTTCGATATAACTCAAAATCAATCTTACTTACAGATAAATATCTGGAAAGATTGTAAAGATAGGCTCAAACCAGAAGATTGGGGCTGGTACGTTAAAAATAACTTCTACTATCCAATAATTTGTGACTTACCACCAGCTCCAGACTACTTATTAAACATGATTCGCTGTTCCTCCAAAACAAATTGCTCTCATTATGATGCGGATGCAAACGCAATGGACTGCACTGCTCTACAGCTTGTGGGCACGTTAAATCAATCACTGTGAAAATCAAACCCTTGATTACTATGAATATGATGATGATGATGAAAATGAGTAACTCGTAATTGTTTTGTATATAGTAGAAGCTTTTATAATACTTATGCTGTCATAATTTTATATTTGGAAAATAAAGAATTTTCATGTTATGAAAGCTTAAACTTATTTGTATTAGTCGCGTTTCGAGATAAGCATTTACGTCATTTTGAAATCCTTTTTTAAAGGTCGGAAGGGTTTGCAATGTGGGCCGCGTACGGATCGCTGGCCTTAAGTTGTAGACTGGTAAGTTGTTAGTTGAATTAATAGAAGACTTAGTGAATTTCTATTAACATGTGTAGAGCAACTTTTTTTTTTTCAATCCATCTAAATATAACATTGTACTAGAGAGCGAAACATACGTCCGGTTACCGGGATGGTCGAGCTACGCGAGTATCGAGCTATCGAGGTTCTATCGATTTTTTTTTCTTTTTGGATAGTAACTATTCATCGAGGCTCTTGACCTATAATTATCACAACTGAGAATGCTAAATATGTTTTAACTGTTTTTAAAAGGAAGAATACTAGCTTACCTATTTTGAAGGTAATTGCCACTAGCCCCCCATTTTCAAATCCGATTTTGGGGGGTGTTCCCGTAACCCAATTTTGGGCGATTTTGGATATGTTTTTCAGTATCGTCTATTAACCCGAAAACCGTTGAAAAAGCTTCTGTTGCAATTTTAGCCGGGTTCAACCGTATATTGCTTGGACTAATTCTAGGAATGCTTTGACACTAGAAGGTATATGATTTTACCCCGGTTAAACTAAAAGAAATTGCTTGAATTTTTCTCCCTCTTTTGAAAATATGCGTAAACAGCAAACTGCAAAGCTTCTAAAACATGCTTAACATTTTTTGTTCTTTCCGCTCCTTGGATGCTTATACACTGAAGTGACAAAAGTCATGGGATAGCAATATGCAAATTTTCAGATGGCAGTAGCATCGCATAGAACAGGTATAAATGCGCAGTGCTTTTACAGAGCTTTCATTTCTGTTCAAGTTATTCATGTGAAGAGGTTTTAACGTGATGATGACCGCACGACGTGAATTAACAGACTTTGAACGCGGAATGTTAGTTGGAGCTAGACGCATGGGTCATGCCATTTCGGAAATCGTTAGAGAATTCAACATTCCCAGATCCACTGTGTCAAGAGTGTGCCGAGAGTATGAAATTTCAGGCATAATATCCCACCATGGACAGCGCAGTGGTCGACCGCCTGCACTTAAAGATCGAGACCGGCGACGTCTGCAAAGAGTCGTAAATTCTAACAGACAAGCAACACTGCGTCAAATCATCGTAGAAATCAATGTGGGACGTACAATGAACGTGTCTGCTAGAACTGTGCGGAGAAATTTGGATTTCTTGGGCTATTCCAGCAGAAGACCGACTCGAGTGCCTTTACTGACAGAACGACATCGCTTGCAGCGACTCTCGTGGGCACGTGAGCATATCGGTTGGTCCCTAGATAAATGGAAAACCGTGGCCTGGTCCGATGAGTCACGATTTCAGCTGGTAAGAGCCGATGGTAGGGTTCGAGTGTGGCGCAGACCCCACGAAGCCATGGACCCAAACTGTCAGTAAGGCACTGTTCAAGCTGGTGGTGGCTCCGTAATGGTGTGGGCTGTTTTTTCATGGCATGGACTTGGTCCTCTAGTGCGACTGGACCGAACATTGACTGGAAATGCTTATGTGCAGCTACTTGGAGATCACTTGCAGCCATTCATGGACTTCATGTACCCAAACAACGATGGGATTTTTATGGATGACAATGCGCCATGTCACCGGGCCACAACTGTTCGCAATTGGTTTGAAGAAAATTCTGGACAATTCCAACGAATGATTTGGCCACCTAGATCGCCCGACATGAATCCCATTGAGCATTTATGGGACACCATCGAGAGGTCTGTTCGTGCCCAAAATCCTGCCCCATCAACGCTTTCACAATTATGGACGTCTATCGAGACAGCATGGCTCAATATTCCTGCAGAAGACTTCCAACGACTTGTTGAGTCCATGCCACGTCGAGTTGTTGCACTTCGCCGGGCAAAAGGAGGGCCGACACGATATTAAGAGGTATCCCATGACTTTTGTCACTTCAGTGTATTATGAATTTATTCTCCTTTCCGTGAAGGTACCCTCTCATAAATAGTTGCAAGATTTTTCAGTTAAAGAGTCATTCCATAGTGACTAACGTAACATTCAGAGCTGATTTTGTAACTTGTTTTACTTGTAACTTAAAGGATAAAAAGTATTTTTTTAGTTATACTGGTGGATTTTCAATGTACATGGTATCTATGCATCATTTTTGCTAAGAGTTTAAAACAAAATTACTGACAGTAGATTTTTTTTTAAACCAAAATAGGAGCGTGACTAGCGTAACATTTTTGCAACCCTGAAAATTAATGCTCATGTTGTGAGGCAAAAATTTCTCAAAGTTAAGCAAGTGTTAAAAATTGAATGATATGTTTGAAAAATGTGTAAAGTTGGCTTTTAAAAACATAAAACAGATTTATAAAATCTTTGTCACCTTTACTCAAGATGGAGTGTGACTAACGTAACCATCGAACAACAAGCAGTAAACACACTACAAACTATTTATTATGGCTAATCTCAGTGATAATTACAATACTTTTTCAATTTTTTTTAACTTCTTATGTTGTACGATTTTTATTTATTTATTTATTTTTTGATACTTTTTTCACTTCGGTATTTTATTTTCTTCGGCTGAGGTTGACATTTCTATGGAATGACCCTAAAAGAAAATAACAATACTACTGGTGTAAAACCAGGCAGTCGCATCCGCCATTTTGGATCTCCGGTAACCGCAGGTCCACAACAATGAAAATTTCGACCCCGAAAATGGCGACTAGTTTATGAAATGGCCTTCCTTGGAGCGTTTTGCACACTAATGACGTCAGTCGGGAAAATGAAACAGCGACGACGGTTCTGAAAAAAAATTTTTAAGAAAGAAAATTAGTCTAAAAGGGGGGAAATCACGCCATTATTTTCGACAATGCTCTTTTAAATATACATATATTTTCAAAATAGGAAAGTTCCAAATTGTGAAAAAGTAGGCAATTAATTAGCAAGCACAGTATCCCCCCCCACTCCAAAATTAGGACAGTTTCCTATTCCATAGTATGTATTTCAGTAGGTCAGTATTTATCAAATGGTATACTTATTACTGTTGCGGTTCGCTGAGATTTCTTTGAGATGTGGTATAAACCATAGCTTAAAAATAGGAGCTCAAATTGGCTGCAGAAATTTTCCGCGTCACAGTCAGACTCTATAGATCTTTAAATTAGTTTAAAAAACTAAAAAATACGCCTTTTGATGCACTTATAATACATCAACATGTAATACAGTTTAGCCTTCAGTATTAATAATAGTATTAAATATATTACTGATATATTTTCAAAGAACGTGAATTTTATCTTTACTTCAGAGCGGCTCTACTTCAGAGTAGAGCCGTTATATAGACAGGCCGCCGCATCAAGCTTAAGTTTGGATCCAATTCATTTACTTTTACTTTCAATATTTCATTGTTGCGGAGTAGGGTTACCAGAAAAACGTTTTGGCACATTGCTAAGCTTTGCCAAATCCACGTGCCGCTAATAATTTCTCACAGTGAAAAATTACCAAAGCGCGATTACTGGCCAGAAAAGACAACCCCTCAAACACTCAAACACGCGCTGGATCCAAAGTGGTGAAACTTAGGCAGGGATTCAAGTGAAACACCATTGCAATCGCTTCGAATTGCAGTCGCTACTGGAAGTGAATTACATTATCATCAACTTAACTTGGCACTGACGTCACTACGGGTGGAGCCAATAAGAGCTCACAAGCAGTCAGCGATCTCCTCTTATTCGCCAAGTAGGCTGTGACGTTTTATCTAGCTCGTTTTTCATAGGCAAACGTCACGCTGACGTCACGATGTTTTTATCAAGAAACGTTCTAATGTTATTCATTTCCAGTAGCGATTGTAATTTGCGATTGCCTGTTTCACTTGAATTCCTGCCTTAATCTTGATGCGCCGGCTCGTCTATATAAGGGCCTTAATTCAGAGTTACGTGCAAACAACTGAAACTATAATGCATCAACATGTAATATAGTTTAGCCTTTATCATTAATAACAGTATTAAATAAATAACTTTTATTGCTGCAAAGAATGTAAATTTTATCTTTTACTAGATGGCAAAAGGTTATTGACAATGATGGGGAATACATCATTGATTAAAAATAAAGACTTGTTAAAAATGTATGTGTTTGTATTTAGCGTAAGAAAACGACATTACTTTCCGGTCCCCCTAATAGTTTGATCAGGAAAGAGATTTTCGAACTCAAAGTTCAAACGCTTGTAACTTTTTTTCTAGTGGAGATAAAAGCTTGGTTCTTCGACTGTAAGTCGAATCAATTCTGAAGTTAAAAATATCGCTCTATCCAATGGCGTAAAAATCAAAACTGTGGAATAATTAGTTTATTTTTTATTGATGGTTTTAATGAACCAAGTATTGCAAGAAATCGGGTGAAGCCTTGCAAAAGGCAAGTTTAAAAATTGAATAACTCGTGCTGTGTTTAAGTTAGAGAATCGGAACAAACTGCATAGGACCGACAAAATTTTTCTGCTTCCAACGATATATAACATTAATATGTGCAAGTAATTTTTAACCCCAGTATTCGGCGATTTATGTGAAAATTGCCTTGAATTCGAATAAAAACCAATCGCTTATCGAATCTTTTCAAACTATAGCCTAAAGTCTTTCTGGATAAATGGACTATTCAACACAAAAAGAATTTTTTAAATCGAACCAGTAGTTCCTGAGATTAGCGCGTTCAAACAAACAAACAAACAAACTCTACAGCTTTATATTATTAGTAAAGATTCAGAGTTACATACATAAAAACAAACCCACATGTGAAACTAATAAGAGCGTATTAAAAAGCATCTCAAGACAGATATTTGACATAAACATTATTTGCCTTCGTCCATCCCTTTTCGAGATGTGATTTAAATCTTACGAAATGTTAAGAAAAGTTGTCAAATTCAGACTTGGCGAGGAATAGATCATGCTATTTCATGGTCTGCATGACAAGAACATTTATTTGCAAATCATGCAAAGAAGTCTGATATTACTCACTGAAACTCGCTTATCTTAGCATGTTTTCATAAAAAAACCTGCAAAACTTAAGACCTCATAACGAAGTGAAGAGGGAGGGCCAAAATGCATGTGTCCAGAAATATGTTTTACAATACTGTCTGTTTGCATATTTTGCACCTGGCAGCCACGAACGCTTCTATGTGAAAATAGGGAGATAGGTTTAGGTAGAGCCGCTATATAGGCAGGAATTCAAGAGAAACAGGCTATCGCAAATTACAATCGCTACTGGAAATGAATTACATTAGAACGTTTCTTGATAAAAACATCGTGACGTCAGCGTGACGTTTGCCTATGAAAAACGAGCTAGATAAAACGTCACAGCCTACTTGGCGAATAAGAGGAGATCGCTGACTGCTTGTGAGCTCTTATTGGCTCCACCCGTAGTGACGTCAGTGCCAAGCTTAGTTGATGACAATGTAATTCACTTCCAGTAGCGATTGCAATTCGAAGCGATTGCAATGGTGTTTCACTTGAATTCCTGCCATAGACAGGCCGACGCATCAAGCTTAAGTTCGACCACTTTGGATCCAATTCATTACTTTTACTTTCACTTTTTCATTAGGGTTACCAGAGAAAATTTTCAGACATTGCCAAGCTTTGCCAAATTCGCGTGCCGCTAATAATTGCTCACATTGAAAATTGACCAAAACACAATAACTGGCCAGAAAAGACAACCATTTATCAACCACCAGAAAAGATATAACACGAGCTGGATCCAAAGTTGTGAAACTTAATCTTGATGCGTCGGCTCGTCTATGTAGGGGCCTTAGGTTTAGGATGCGCACTTCCCGGCTACTTCCTCGTTGCATTTCCCCCCCTACATCGAGAAAGTCAGAAGAGACTTGGGGCGTGCGCAGATACGGCGGAGGTCGCACGAAAAAATTTTAGACAGTACTTTTCCGATTGCTACTCATTAAAAACATTATTACACTCTTGTTAACTGACTTCAACAAAGGAGGAGGTTATACAATTCGTCGGATTTTGTTTTATATGTTATAAGATTTCTCGAAGACGCCTGGACCGGTTTCAAAAATTCTTTTTTTGTTTAAAAGGGTTTCGTTTTCATTTGGTCCCATCCTCTCGTGGTCCGGGTTCGATGACGGGAACCTGTAGAAATCGATCGATAAAGAAATCGTGATCACAGTAATCGTAATAATGACAATTTTGAATGCAATTCTTCTCTGGATTACATAACGAAATTCATTTCTATGGTCTTTTTGAAATTCTTATGTATCTACTTATATTAAAAACTGAGTATCTATCTGTGTCCTTCTTTCTCCTGAACGGCCAATGAACTGAAAGTCGAACCAGGTACCGTTAGATTCGTAATTTTTCAAGGTTCATTAGTTTTAATTTACATAAGGTTTGATGAAGGGATTCTAAAGAAATTGAGAAAAATCTTCAAATTTTTACTCAAATTTAAAACGATTTGTCCTGAATGATTAAATATGAAATTCATTGTTATAAAACGTGGTTGATATGAAACAGTGATAATAATGATAGTGAGAAGTTTGAATGATGGCTTAACTAAATCAGACATAAAATTCATTAGAGGGACACGTACGTAGTATTTTTATCGCAATCGACTAAGGCAGGAATTCAAGTGAAACAGGCGATTGCAAATTACAATCGCTACTGGAAATGAATTTCATTAGAACGTTTCTTGATAAAAACGTCGTGACGTCAGCGTGACGTTTGCCTATGAAAAACGAGCTAGATAAAACGTCACAGCCTACTTGGCGAATAAGAGGAGATCGCTGACTGCTTGTGAGCTCTTATTGGCTCCACCCGTAGTGACGTCAGTGCCAAGCTTAGTTGATGACAATGTAATTCACTTCCAGTAGCGATTGCAATTCGAAGCGATTGCAATGGTGTTTCACTTGAATTCCTGCCATAGACAGGCCGACGCATCAAGCTTAAGTTCGACCACTTTGGATCCAATTCATTACTTTTACTTTCACTTTTTCATTAGGGTTACCAGAGAAAATTTTCAGACATTGCCAAGCTTTGCCAAATTCGCGTGCCGCTAATAATTGCTCACATTGAAAATTGACCAAAACACAATAACTGGCCAGAAAAGACAACCATTTATCAACCACCAGAAAAGATATAACACGAGCTGGATCCAAAGTTGCGAAACTTAATCTTGATGCGTCGGCTCGTCTATGTAGGGGCCTTAGGTTTAGGATGCGCACTTCCCGGCTACTTCCTCGTTGCATTTCCCCCCCTACATCGAGAAAGTCAGAAGAGACTTGGGGCGTGCGCAGATACGGCGGAGGTCGCACGAAAAAATTTTAGACAGTACTTTTCCGATTGCTACTCATTAAAAACATTATTACACTCTTGTTAACTGACTTCAACAAAGGAGGAGGTTATACAATTCGTCGGATTTTGTTTTATATGTTATAAAATTTCTCGAAGACGCCTGGACCGGTTTCAAAAATTCTTTTTTTGTTTAAAAGGGTTTCGTTTTCATTTGGTCCCATCCTCTCGTGGTCCGGGTTCGATGACGGGAACCTGTAGAAATCGATCGATAAAGAAATCGTGATCACAGTAATCGTAATAATGACAATTTTGAATGCAATTCTTCTCTGGATTACATAATGAAATTCATTTCTATGGTCTTTTTGAAATTCTTATGTATCTACTTATATTAAAAACTGAGTATCTATCTGTGTCCTTCTTTCTCCTGAACGGCCAATGAACTGAAAGTCGAACCAGGTACCGTTAGATTCGTAATTTTTCAAGGTTCATTAGTTTTAATTTACATAAGGTTTGATGAAGGGATTCTAAAGAAATTGAGAAAAATCTTCAAATTTTTACTCAAATTTAAAACGATTTGTCCTGAATGATTAAATATGAAATTCATTGTTATAAAA
>JAXGGA010010855.1:0-45045 GCA_038373865.1 Uloborus plumipes
AGCATTTTAAACAGTGTTTTGAGCTTCGTATAAGTTTTTATTTTGCATATATTTTTTCATTTAAGGGATAAAAGCTGGTATTTTAACACACGTGAAATTCTTAAAATCATTGCAGCTTATTATTTTTATATAAAAATCTGATTTTGTAAAAGAAAGTAGAAACATATTAAAATGTCAAAAGGTTTGGATTTTACAATGCATAAGCAAATATCTTTTAAACATATCAAAAATGTCAAAGTACATGATATTCAATTCCTTTATTTGAATGGAGAGTGAGGCTGTTAAATAGTTTCATAAGTGCAAAATGTCTCATTAACAAAACAGTTTGTTTGTTCATTATTGAGCTTGTATTTTAAACTCCAGACTTTTTTCTTTTCTCTTGAAAAAGATTGGGTGGCTTCCCTTCGACATTTTTTTTTTTTTTCATTTACAAAAAAAATCCCAAGTAATTACAAAAAATGAATATAAAATAATAGCAAACTTTTGAACGTCGCATTTATAATTCATATCTCTAACATTAATATGGTAACGTAGTTTTCATACATAAAAGTGCCATTGTGTAGATTCTATGGAAAAGCAAAGAAATAAAAATTGTTTGCATACGATTTTTCCCAATTCAAACGTTTGCAAAATTTTATGGCTTCAGCTTTTTGTGGTTTTTTCTTTTTCATTTTTTGGTAAAACTAATAACTGCTTTTAAATGGGAAATATTTTTCTTACAGTCTAAACTAAAAGCTATTTCGGGTTTCCATAATTTTTCGAGAAATTCATTTTTGCTTTCGACGTTTATGCTGTGAATATTTTTATTTTGCTCTGACATTGTTGACGATCCTTCGGCAAGTATAAAAATTGATATATTCGAACAAAAATCATAAATATTTATCACATATTCATCTTCATAGTAATATAAGAGATTAAAAAACATTTGCATTATTCATTAGAATACCTTTTTACTAAGCCTCTTAAAAATATTTTATTGTACATATACTAATGAATACTAAATAATGGCCGCAATTTTGATGAAAATAAAGTAGAACTTTATCATAGCACTTGTTCAGGAAGTCGTGGTTTTGACACCAGAGAGAGAAAGTAAAATAAATCGAAAATATATTGAAAACACAAATATATATCGAAATCATTTGAATTGGGTGTTTGTATGGTATGGAAATAATTTTTCAATTAAATCATCCACTATCATTCGCAAGTTTTTAAAATCGTCCATCACAAACAGGCACGTTATTTAGAGGGGGCAGGGGGGGGGGTAATTTGTCCCCCCCCCCCCCCCGACTTTGAGAAATCAATGCATTCACATATAAGTGGACATGGTTTTTGTAGTTTTCTGGTGAAATTGTATTGTGTTGAGAAAATTACAACGTTGATTAGGCACAACTAAGCAGGGATACTGCAGACACGTGTTTCGGCATTACAAGGAACGCCTTTTTCAATGCAAAAAAAAAATTAGAGCTTATGGATGCACAGACATCCGACAAAAGCTTATTGTGTTTTTACCCTTTGCCCCCCTGGAAAAACTTGAAATGACGTCCCTAATCACAAAACGGTTGTGATAGACAAAGTTGATCCCATGAATATAAAAGGAATGATCATTGAAATATTTAAAAAAAATCCTAACTCTTATTTGGTCTATTTGAAGAGAATCACCCATTTTGCACCATGAAATATTTTTATGTATTTCTGATTTACGCACGTTGTTAACTTTACCATATCATATTTTGTAGATTAAAACATTTAGTTATTGTTATTCTGAGTTAACAGAATTAGCCGAATTAACAAATCATCAAAATTATGCTGCGCAAGTTTTACGTTTAGTATTTAGTTAATGCTTCTTCACAACAGAAACATCCCAAAAGAACCATAGCAGAATTTATTTTTCAATTATCATATGTTTATTTTTTTAATCAATTGATAGAGTACTTAATTTTTCACTACACAAGCAAAATTGAATTTCATCTCAGCTTTCATTTGGTAATCAGAAGTTCATCGTCTTTTCTGCAAAACGCTTCTGTCAAGTTTCTGTTTTAGAGATAGACCGAAAGCATCAATTTACATATTAAGTTTTATGAATGAGTTATTTAATTTTTTTTTTATTTAATGTGTGTTGAAATTTGTTTTTCTTCATTACTTTTTGTTAAGACTTAATCTTAAATGGGCATAGCGTACCTTCAAAAGAAAAGCTTGATTTTTCACTTCTTTTGAAACTATAAATCAAACTACCTTCCTCTCTTTAAGCGAATCTTTTTACCTTGTCCATGCAAAAACAAAATTTTGCTGCACTTCTTTACAGAGTTAGAGTTTTGTGTTAATATTTATTTTGGTAATTAAAATTTCATCGCCTGTTTAAGAAGTTGTTTTCTGCATTCTTCTGCTTTATACTAAAAAACAAAACATGATCAATTTTGACAGTAAAACACATTACATCCTATTGCACCGTTTCAAAACAAAATTACTACAAAGAATAAACATAATTTTTTCATAAATATCATATTTCATCTTAATTATCTCCTTTACACTTACAGTTTTATTGTTCTTTTAAAAGCTTAATTTCAACCTTCTTTTATTTTAGAAAGTAAATATAAATATTGCCTACCTTTAGGAATTACGCTTTATACTACTTAAATAAATTAAATTTGACTACGTTTCGTTTTTTGCTCTCGAAGTTGTAAAACGAAATTTTTCAATGTTTATTTTTACAAACTATTGCTGGAATCAATTCCTGTTGAAAATTGACTCTTATTGTTTAAAAAATAAATTTCATCGTTAACTGTAGTGAAATCGGAAATATTTCGTCGAGACTTAATGTAAGGTTTCAACACATTCAAGACAGAAATTTGTGCTCTAGCCACTCTTTAAAAAAATATTTTTCATTAAAAGCTGGAAGTTCGTTTTAACGGAAATAACTTTTAAACACCTAGAACAAAAATGTCCATAGTGCTAAGTAGTAGAAATTGTAACACTTTAATGAAATTAATTAGCTGTTCAAAATATCATTTATTTATTTATTTTTCAGTCCCAAATTCACTTTTTCAGCAGTTTACATTTTATCCCTTCTTTTAAGGTTTGAATTTTGTTATTTAAGTAATGTGAGAAGCAAAATGTTTCATCGGCTTTTGTAGAATTACTGTATGTCACTTATTTTTTCACTAAATAAGTCAATAATTGACCCGTCTTAAAAAGAAAAGTTAATTGTAATCTTTATATAAAGCCTACTCTTCCTTTTTTTCTTACTATTCTATATCGCTAGAACTTAAAAAAAGAAAAAAAAATACCTTGATTTTATAGTTTTAATTTCCTAAAAAACGGTTGCAAGGTTTTCCATGTAAGAGAGAAGTTTCCTTAATTTGTCATGCGAAAAAAAAATCTTCCTTCAGTGAAAAATTTAAATTCCTCTTTATGAAATTCTTTGACTTACCCTTTCCAGAAATCAACAACAATTTAGACGTTTACTTTTAGAATTTTTATATTTTCTTGCTTTCGTTACTCATTTATAAAATGAGATCTTTATACATCATTCTAATTATTATCATAACTTTCTATTTTATAAAATAAATGTGTTCAACTTTAAAAAACAAAAAACAGGCATCATTCATTATTATAAAATAAAGTTTCCTTTCAACCGTCTTCCACCTTCCCCGAGATAAATTTTGTTTTTATCTCCTAAAGATTTTTATTTCATAGTTGTTTTGTTTTGTAAATATAAATTGTCCATACTAAGAAATTCAAAAAATTTATGTGTCAAACCGCCACAAAATTTATGGTTTCCCTTAGACCCGGACGTCTTTGCGTTATACTTTTCTCACCTGTTTAATAGAGAACTTTCTTAACGTTTTTTTTTCTTCCGAATATCCGATTTAGAAAATACCTGCCATTCTCTGTTTGGGTGAATATCAGGAAAAGTGCCAATTTTACCATGGAAATTTTCAATTTTTAAGATACTCAGAAAGTAAAACTAATCAAAGGTGAACATGTATTAGGGGAATTGTCTTTCAGCGTTATTAACATGTTAAGAATGCTACCGATCTGACAAATATTACAGATTTCACACTTAGTGTACAAAAGTAAACACTTTCACTACTTTTATGCTTAAAAAGAAAATAATTATTACTTAGAATATATTAATATTTACACAGCCTGAGTGCTTTTTTGTTTCATAAATAAAATTAGAGACTAATTAAAAGTTAGTTAAAGTTTGAATAAGTGCGACAAAGTTTTTTTCAAACAGATAAATAGGTTAATAGTTAAAAAATAAAAATAAAATGAAAATCTTAAAACAATCTTAAAAATCGAAATTAATTCAAAACAGTCAGAGGTTGGCGGGGGAGGGAGGTTTGCACTAAACTGTTCGTAAGTTTTCCATTTTAAAGCAAGTTGTACTTTTGGGTGCAGTAGTTACGAATGAAGGTCTGAATATTGATGTAAAAGCAAAGAGGCTGAAAAATGGTAATAATTTTGTTTGAAAACTCAAATTTTGCGGAAAATTTAATGTTTTTGAAGCATTTAAAAGAGCTTTTAATTCATTTTATCTAAAACACAAGAGTAAATCTTCATAGACGAACATAAAACACGTTATTTCCTTCAGTATATGTTTCTGCTGCGATGTTTTACAATCCTCAGGATTTTTTTAAAAATCTGCGATTCGAATGTGTGACGCGCTGCCGACATGACATTTGAAGCAATAAAAAGAGTTCTACTGTCACAAATTAAAGCAAAATTTAAAAATTTTGTTATAGATTGTATGTGCGAACAAGTTTACAGTATGAAAATAGAAACATTTTTGGTTTTTATTTGAAAGTGCTTGAGAAATTCATTTGTGACTTAAATTAGCACTTTTCTTATATTCAACCGTTTACGGAATTGTCAGTTGTTGCTGTTTTCTTCAGGCGAATTCAATTCCCGTTTCTCCTTAAATAAAAAATGTCTGCTGCATCACATACTATTATATAAACCAAATTTTATTGGTTTTTCTTTTTCGTTTTATTTTCGAAAGTTGTTATCATTATGTTTTCGAAAATAAAAATCAACTGCTAACCTCCTAACTATTGCAAATCAAAATAAGTTACTTAGAAACTGAACGAAATAGTAGTCATTATACAATAAGTAATTTAAAACCAAAAGGCGCAACTCCGTTTCAAACAGTAAACTGACAACTATGAAATAAATCAAAATTAATTAACTTTTTCATGAACAGAACTATTTTCTTTTTTTCAAGAGCAATTGTATTATAGTACTAATTAATACTTAAACTTCGCAATTGTTCTTAATTTCCTTATTTTAATGACATTTTTTTATAATAATAATAATAATAATATATTTCTCTTTTTTGAAGTACTTGTATAATAGGATTTTTTTTCATATACTTCAATTGTGATAAATTCCATAGTTCCACTCTTCAAGAGCAAAGCTTAAAATTAGTTTTACTTCATTAATCTGATATAACTATGTATTATATGAAATTGCAATAGATATCTTTTTTCTATCACTGGAAAGCGCATTTGAAGAAATTGAAGAAATGAATCAATTGTATAATTGTGCATGATATATCTTTCTAAGTTTACTGTTTAAAAAGGATAAAAACAAGAAGAGCTAAAATTCAGAAATCAAACCGTTTTTGCTTTTTCAATTAAGCTGGAATACTTTGGAGCAGGGCTGTTGCCAAGCGAATGATTGAATTCATCTCTTATACAAAGAAATAATTATATCAAATTGTGATTTGTCAATACTAAGACCGAAAAGAGCACGAGAAAAAAAATCCTTTTACTTCAACACGTTCAAAGAAAATTTTGTTCTACTATGTATCCTATTACAAGATCCGAAAAGATAATATGAGATGGGGACTGATATTAAAATGACATTATATAGGTTCAGTTAAACTCTAATCAAATTATGCTTCGAAACCATCGACACGTTTTTTATATTTTTTTTTTATTTCTCTTCTTTGAAATACCAAATGAAGAATCTCTCGCACTCCTGCATACTTCTATGTCCTTTTTAATTTATTTCTTCATTCTAGGAACATACTTAAACAAAAAATACCAATAAAACTGAAAAAGGAAGTTGGTTTTATTCGATCTGAGGCGTATCAGTTGGATTTTTTTCGGTGCTCGATAAACGCCACACCCCACGCTAAAACAGTTTTAATTTAAAATGGAAGAATTTGGGGAAACACTCCGCTCTCTGAAAGTGTTGCTGTTCATGAGAACGGTATATTACCAGATATTTGAGCACTTCTATGAAATGAAGCAAAGAATGCAATTAGAGACGCAAATGTGCATAAAACACATGTTTCTTTTTTCTCTTTTTGTTTTTCGAAAAAAAATGATACTACACATTAAAGTGAGGAAAATATTTTTAGAATTGCTCCATGATGCATTTTGTTTTTTTCTTTTTTTGAGTTGTTTTAAAAGAGAGAAGTTTTCTTTAACACCCTTTGGCTCGCAGAAAACTTTTGATTTTTCATTAAATACGAAATATAAAACCACGTGAAACACTGGCAGCAACTCGTAACAACGTAAACAAGTAGTTGTAAGAAATAATTAAAAACCTTTAAATGAAAAAACAAAAGTAAATTCAACAACGTTATTAAATTCGCTCTCGGTGTATCCAAATAGCAAAATCAAAATAAAAGCCTTAAAGGTTTTTTTTTTTTTTGAAATCTATATTTTAAGGAGTCTTCTACGTAGTATGAAGAAGAGTGTCACATTGTAAACAAGCAGATAGAGGATACTTATAACAAAAGGAAAGAAGAATTTGTTGATTGTATTTATCTTCAAAATTTTTACAACTTTTTGAAAAAATATGCTACACACTAATAAAGAAATGTCATTCCAAGAGAATAAACAGTCATATTAGAAAACCTAGTTTCAGAAAAGGACCACTAATTCATTTTACAAATGCAGCAAATGTACGTTTTGCATTTAAAATTCACCACAGCGTAAAATATATAATCAGAAGTATAACTTTTCACGCATTCTATAATAAATAGTTTTCTCCGCTTTCGTGTTGGTTTTTCTCCAAGTCATTTAAAATTAAAAGGGCATAAGCTTTCTTTCTAACCGGATATTTGACAGATTTTTCTCCTATTCTTAGACAGCTGCGTATAAAAACTGAATACACTTCAGTTTTGCATTTTATAGTTCAAGGTTCTCAACGTATTTGTATTTTATATCAAGACAATAAGATGGATGAAGAATGCAAAACACTTGAGGGGGTGCTGTCTTCAGAGACACACTGGTTTTAATTCATGGAAGGTCACTATAACCAACGCCTCCTAAATACTAAATGCCTAGCACATTTGCTTTGCTACTGTCGTGTTGCAAGCTATTATTCTAGAAAGCAATAACGAAAGTTTTCGATAGAGTTGAATATTGTAATTATTTCCGCCATGTAAATGACAACAACAGTAATTGAATATATGATAAGTAGTAGCTGAAAATCCATTCCTTATACTGCCGAGGATGTGTCAAGATATTCAGCCAATGATTGCAATTTGCCCATAAAAAATGATGAAAAATGGGAAAATGCTTTTTATGACCTTGAAATACTAATGACCTACAACCTTGCCAAGTGACATATCATCCGAAATTATGTTTTAAGAGCTTTAAAATAACACATAGGAAAAGACTCAAGCTCTTATAGCAGTTATAAAAAGATAGAGGAGACGAGGGTATTATGGAATAGTCGGGAAATATAGAATATCGAGGTTTTTGCTCCGTTCGGTGCTGCAATATCGTGCAAATAACATGAACTACTCAAGAAAAACTCCAATGATACGCTGCAGTAAGAGTTCACCGTTTACTGTTGTCATCAGAGTGCTACAAAAAAAGTTTAGTTTTTGATTCTCAAGAGATTTTGGAGGTAAGTTTTCAAATTTTTTATCTGTTAGTATACATATGACTTAAAGTATTGATGTTAACAGCAATAGACACTAAATCTATCTGACTACACTAAAACTATCTGATGACTTAAATGATACACATTTTATAAAATCACTTTAAAAAATCTTACCTGCAATTTTAGATGCAGAAATGCAAAAATTTTTAATTACGATGCGATAAAACATCACAACAGGTACTCAGTATCACGTGGTATCGGTGCAGGAAATGATTTTGGGAGCCTAAATATAGATCGGAAGTTATTGTTACCGCTCTGACGCGGAACTGAGTGACAAGCTTATTTCGCATTCCCTAGAAAATCAGAAATCGATTAAAACAAAAATGAAGTAAAATATTAACAAAGGGGTAAAAATAGAATAGTTTTTTGTGCAAGTGCGTTTTTTTGGGAAGTTAGAAAGTGCGCTTAAGCTGTTTGCATGCTAAGCTTTGCTATTGGGGACACGTTACCGATCTGATTTTTGAAGTAAAAAAAGAATATTTTCTGAAGAAAAAACAATTTTTTTTTCTGATGTTATTAGATGAAATGAAAGCAAAACCTTATCTTCTTTCTGGGGAAAATTATTTTTTTAACTAGTTATTGAAATACTAGTGAAAATTCACTTGGGACTCAAATTGGCACTTTTCTAAATATTGGCTCATATCCCCTTGAAACTGGTTTGCCTCAAAAATAAGAATAACGTTTTTTAGTTACGAAAAGTATGTTCTTTGCAATGATGTAAATGAAATTGAAATTCAAGATGACACTTTTGAGATATAGCCCTTTGAAATTGAGACAAAAAATTTTTGACTGGAATTTCAACTCGAATAATTCAGCAATTATTTGAGCCATCAAGATGCCACTGCCGCAGCTTTCGGACGAACTATCAGGCTACAAACGAGGAAAAAATTAGTTTCAGAAAGTCATTCTCTCAGCAGATTCAAACTGATAACGTTTGGTCAAAATTTGCCAAAATACGATTTTTTTTAACAATTTTGGCAGAAAATTTCAAAAAATCTACAGTGCATTAAGCTTTTGTTACACAAGTAGGCTATTCTACCCTAAACAGTGATCGGAATCACCAAATTTAAGGCTGCTAATCGTCTTAGGTCGCGAGCAATAAAAGCACAAACTTGGCCATTTTTTTTTTTCTCTTTTTTCATGACACGAAAAAGAGGCCTTTACAAAATAATTTATATTGGTTGAACCATTGGGCTTATGGAGCTATAATTTGGTATGGCTTCATGCAAATCTTATATGTACATCCAAAAAAATTTCATCAAAATCGGAGGGGGTTGAGTGGGGACGCTTCGTACACTTGACATAGAATGACCCTATAATACAAATGCTCATTGAAACATCATACGTTATCTAACCATACTAAGGCTGCGATAAACTTCCAATAGAGATTATTAACCAAATATGACAATATTTGTTCATGTGTACCACGTATGAGAATTTCAACAAGCCACAAATTACAAATCTCTTCGGGGATCTATTTTTGTTAACAAGAGCATTAATAAGGGAAAAAAAAACTACAAAATAACACATATACAGGGTGTCCACTCCAATCGCGGACCAATAGCTAATTTCTTAACCGTTAGAGATAAGCATATAGTTGATTTAGGAAAAAATCTCCAAATTATGAAAGGAATTTTGGGTCTATTCAATGTTTTTAAAAAAATTAAATTTTGAAAGAGTTACGAAATTTAAATTCTTATACAGCCCCCAAGTCCTATCAATCATATTTAGTAAAACATTCTCGACACTGTAACGTTTAAAACTAAAAAAAAATCACTCCTCTACCACAAAAATTGACCGAGTTATGACGTTTTGAAAAATCAAGATTTTGCATTATTTCATGACATCATCGAGCAATCGCTTAAGGGACCTTATACGAAATTCTTCAAAATCTTGATTTTTTCAAAACGTCATAACTCGGTCAATTTTTGTGGTAGAGGAGTGATTTTTTTTTAGTTTTAAACGGTACAGTGTCAAGAATGTTTTACTAAACATAATTGATAGGACTGGGGGGCTGTATAAAAATTTAAATTTCGTAACTCTTTCAAAATATGATTTTTTGAAAAACATTGAATAGACCCAAAATTCCTTTCATAATTTGGAGATTTTTTCCTAAATAAACTTTATGTTTATCTCTAACGGTTTAGAAATTAGCTATTAGTCCACGATTGGAGTGGACACCCTGTATTTTCAAGGGTGTTTCTCTGTGAGAAATTAGTAACTTTCTCCATGCCTTCTCAAATTTCAAAAGTATCAAAGCATCATTTTAAAGATCTTTTTGTCAAAACAAAGTTAACATTTTGGTTACTTTGTCTAAAATACTAACTTATTCTGGTTTTTATTACTTATTGAGCAAATTTATAGCATCTCAAAGTCGATGCGGATTAACTCAATTAGTTAAAGGAGCTGATGAAAACAAATCATTCTGCAGACCAGCGCCGGTCTGCAGAAAAATTTGACCGATCTACGGAATTTTGTGTTCATCCAAGTTAAAAAATTCCCTTTTAAGAAAAAAAGACACGAAAAGAAAACACCATAATAATACTGATATTTCATGCTACATCTTTTGAGTGAATTTTATAATTAATTTCTGTATTTCTTTCTGATTTTTCAGCGTTGTTGATTACTTATGCATAACTATTACAATTATTACTTATTCAGTAAAGTTAGGTAAACGACCAGTAAAGGAACAGCTCTTTTTTTTTAGTAAAGATTTTAAATATAAAATTTTTTTGCAATACTTAAGAACTTCTCTCGGTAGATATCCAGAAAAGAAAAACGAAAACTGTTTTTTTTTTTTGCTATAGTTTTCAACAATGATTTGAAGTTATGAAAATGAGATTGTGCTTAGGTGTACGTTTACTGATAAAAGCACCCTATAATCCATATTCATAAAACTAAATAATTAACTTTTTTGAAAATATATTAATGCATAAAAATGAATTTTTAGCTTGAAAAAATAAATAAATGCTCTAACTCTGAACCATCCTGACAACAATTGCAATCAATTAATCAGTTGAAAATAAATAAATCAAAAATCATGATTCAGGTTAATTAAGTAATACTTTTAAGTGCCATGCTTTGCTATTTTTAAAAATAGAGTCAAACTGGGGTATCCACTTCTTTCACTTTTTAGTATTAATTACAAAAAAATTCCACTCCTTCACTTTTTCCACCGCCCAGTTAACAGTGTGGAAAAAAACTTCAATTTGCAACTATGACACGGAATACTAAAAGAAAATTAAAAGATCTTATTAGTAATTATCTTTGAAGTTTTTTAGGGTTAATTGCAATGTCAGTAGTATTCCAAAGTCGTTAAACAATTAAGTGTTAATTAGATATCTCAGTGTTAAATAGATTTTCAGCTGCATTTAATTTATTAGATTTTGACGGATAGAAATTCCTACGTTAAATGCATTAAAAAATGATACCTCCGTCTTTAAAGGCTGAGATTTCATTGATTTAACTTCAAATTCGATTTTTGAACGCTGCTGAATTTAATGAATGAAGTATTGGAATAAATATGAACTACTTCAATGATAATTTTGTTTTTTCTAAAGGCTTATTATTAAAACTCTATGGTTCAGTTTTATTTAAAACGATTCTAGAAACTAAGATAATTGGCTGCTACATCATTTAGAACTCCAGTTACATATTTTAATGATTTATGTATCCAAATATTAAGAAGCTCGGAACATATGCTTTTGTGAATTGAAGAAATGTGTCTTATTTTCAATATGTGAATGGAAATAAAACGTTTTACAGACTTTTAACTCTCCTTCCCCCCCCCCCTTTTTTCAGATGTGAGAAAAAACTAGCAGTTATTTTGTATAATTTTATTTACGTTTTTAATGGGATTTTACATTGGATTCTTGAAAAAAAAATGCATGTAAATATAATAAATTGACATTTTGTTTCGCACTTAGTCTTTGAAACTTGAAGTTATTGCGACAGCAGTTTAAATTGAAGAAAATTACATTTTTAAAAATCCTTTAGTGATCCTTGACTTAAAAAAGAAATATCTGTGCTGCGCAGATCATTTTTTCTGATAAAGTGATTTTTTTATGAAACATTTCGTGAACGAGTTGTATGTGTACTTTTTGAAATAAAGCTAATTTTTATATGAAAATTTCTTTCGTTCCTTTTTTTATTTTGGAAGTCGGACGTATTTTAATTTCCATAATAAAGTTTGCAAAAAGTAATGTTTGTAAAATAAATTTTAACTGATGTTCAGAAAAACTAAATTATTGAATACATTTTCAAAATTGCTCTTTACAAAAAGGTATAACTGTTTAGTTAGTTACTTTCGCATCATTTAAATGCAGTTTTTGACTGTGTATATTACTCCTACTGTCAGATTTTTGAGAGGGGTTATTCTTTTTGTAAAGCTAATTTTTTTCTACACAACTTTTACAATTGAAATGGCTAAGAAAAATCTATCATTCGTAAAATTTTTCAAAATTAATAATGCGCTACCTATTTCACGTTTTATAACTACCGCAATCAAACTTCAAGAAGCATAAAGTTCAGCTATAACTATATACTGTGTTGTTACATTTTGGTAGAATTTTACTTTAAACTTTAGCTTATATTTATAATGCTTTTATTTGTAATAACTTTGTTGATAAAAAACCCAAAATCCTCTTAAAATGTTCATTCAACATTGATTTCACATTGAACCAGAAAGGTATTTGTGTACGGATGACATTCAATCAATTATGATTACCATTTAAAAGTCCAAAGGCAAGAAATAATTACATTGAGTCCCATCAATTAAAAATAAGAATACATATTTCAAAACGAAACGACAAGTCCCAAAACCTGAAAATTTCCTATACGTAAGGGTTTGTTATGTCACATATTATTTCTAAGCTTACCTGTAAAATACAAATCAAGATGGCACTGGACATTTATATTAATTTCGCTCAATGAGTACTTTATAGTTTGGATATTTCGGATACTATTACCATTCCGTTCAAGCATTTTTTTCCTTAAGTCGTTTTAACTTTGACTCAGGTTTTACTATTTTTATGTAATTTTTTAATGCGTGAATGCCTTTGTAAGTACTTAATATTCATTAATAATATCTTAATATGCTTTAAATTGGTAATTAAAAACCACATACACACTGACTTCAGCCAAAACACTTCGGTACTAGTAGTAAAAAAGCGGAACTTCTAACAAGAAAAATAAGTTAGTTTCCATTACTGATATTCACCCCCCCCCCCCACTCTTCTCAACGATAAAAAACGAGATTATACAGTATGGGAAGTATAGAAAAAAACAGTTACACATTGTAAATACATGTTTCCAAATTGTATTAGAAGTAGCTTCAGTTCTTTCGAAGATTAAGCCCCGTTACCGAAGAATAAAGTTTTAGAAGACGCCTTGCAATAGCTCTTTATGTGTGTAATATATATATGAACTATATTTCCATGAAACAAGAGGGGGGGGGGGACGTCAGTTAACTAGGAAACATTACTTTTTTTTTCGTCCTTTTTCACGTTGTTTTTTTTTCCTCCCTAATTAATACTTTCACAAAAGATAAAAACAACATAGGTTTTAAAAATGATAGGTTTTGCTTAAAATTTAAAATTAAGGAATAACAAATTTGATCTTTCAGATAAACACTTCGACGTGAATCAAGACCAGATACAAGATACCTGTATTCAAAATTTCGCACTTCTGGGTGTTCTCACTTCACCAAAAAACGATCGGCAAACCAACCATTTCAAACATTGCTCTTGATTATATTTAAAGTGAGTTTTATTTATTTGTTTACAAATTTTTTAATACTTCCCGATAGTCGTATTATTTATTTCATTGTATGTAGTTTTTTATTAGTTTTTAACTTTATTTTGTTTTATTTGTTAATCATTTTTTTGTATAACTCTCAGATTGAATTTTGGCATGACATAGTGGACTTGAAAAGAATTTTTTTTTAAAGCTGATCTTAGAATCATACATTAATGAAGCATATATCTCACAGATAGCATCAAAATGCCATTTCAATCAGGAAAAATTTTTTAAACCAACTTCAATTCCAACTATTTCTTCTACCATTACTCAATTCATATCTAAAACAATTAAATCGCAAATTTCATCATGCGCTGAGAATTGTACTCAGTTTAAAATATAAATTACATTTCTGTTTTAAATAGCACAGTAGCTCTGTTTTTAATCTAGTACAAAAGTAACTCTTATTAGCTTTTGGTAAAAAGCGTATTTTTATGGCTGTATTAAATTGTGTAAGGAAGGAAGTGTGTATATTTTACTATTTTAAGTATTGAAAAATAAAAAAAATTCTATTTAATTCATTTGTTATTTCAAATTATATCTCACTCATATAGCATGTTATAAATTATAATCTATCGTCAAAAAGTGCGTATTCTACTCTAAATCTCAGTGTTTTTCTCTCTATTATCAAATTTGAATCCCATCTTCTAAAGCAAGCATATTCAGACAGCCCTGTTATCCCATCCAGACACTGCAATTTCTTATTTGTTATTGAGGCAGCAGTTTTCCATAGTCAATATCGGATTTGAAGGCAGATGTCGTCTCATAAAAGCTGAGATTTGATTGAAGTTGTGCCTGTAGTTCTGCCTTAGCCTCGGTTTAATGACAATAACTTAATGCTTATTATTAGGGATGCACCGATTAATCGGCAGTACCGATTAATCGGCCATAATCGGCCACTTTGCCGATTATTCATAATTGGCAAAATTGGGCTGATTAATCGGTTGAAAAAATAATTTTTAATATTATTCTTTAAAGTGTACCTTCACTAAGAAACTATGATGAACGATTTTATTGGCAGTAATAATAATCCTCGCAGTTGATATAAAGTTTTTAATAAATTAATTCTCCTACTTTGAATAACACACATAGACAATAATGCAACATTTTTCATGTGGCGATAGTTTTCTCCTTAGCACAGTGCTTTTGGATAACCTCTAATTTTCACAAAGAATAAAAGTCTTGAATTAAATTGCTACTGTATATTAAAATTTGAAATTAAAAGTACCTCCTCCCACGGACCCCCCAACCCCTCCTTTTTTTCATTTTTATGTCCAATTAATATAATCAACAATGTGTTAATGTTATATTATTGACAATAATACGAAAATTGGTTTTAAGAAATTTGATAAAATATTGAAATTATTTTGTGAAAATAAGGAAAATGGATAAAGAATCTTCTCTCAGAAAAAAATTATTTACTATTTCTAAACTCGGAATTGCATAAGGGAGCAAAAACAGTGATTGTGAAACTGTAGTATTTAAAAAAATCATTGTTATCATTAATCGGCTCAGCCAATTAATCGGCCGATTATCAACAACCGATTAATCGGTAGTCGGCCAATTTGCTTATCGGTGCATCCCTACTTATTATCTTCTGGTGCTTTTTCAATTCAATCAAATGAGCTTTTCGCTTCAGTTGATACTGATTAAATCTGACTCAATAACTATAATCATTATTATTTGAATTATATAGATGAATCATAGTGTGATTAATGTTAAGTATGAAAAATTAATTATACCTTTTAAATAGGAAAAAAGACTACTTTATTATAAATAATTTATTACCATCAGTGGATAGGTATTTTACATTTTTCGTTAATGCGAAATTTATTGTTATCCTAACTTATCTCACAAACCTTGTTTTACCACGACTTGGAACACCGCGAAAATCATTACACACCAGATGCCAGCATACCCCTCTTATTCTGAAAATATATTTAAAAGCCAACTTTTCTCGCCCATAAAAGAAAATCAATGGCGTTTCACCATCCAACTTTTTTACTGACGGTACCTACTTACGCTCTCCAAATTTTTATACTACAAGAAAATATACACTTGCTGTTCACCTGTCACGGTTTCATGCAGCTGGTGCTACATTTGGTAGGAATTTTAATTTGCCTCGGTGATTTTGGAAAGCAGTTACGAATAATACCCGAAACCACCCGTTAGATGTAATTATATAAAAACAAAGTATTGTACACGTTTCTGTTTCTGTTCAATATAGGGTACAGCTTTTTAGTCTAATTTCCTGTAAAAGAAAAAGAAGAATGGAGGCTTAATCCATCATAAAAATGTCTCAAACTCCGAATGATCTCAAACTCCTCCCTCCAAATTATCAATTTAAGGCTCACCTATTTTATTTTAACATGAAATAAGTTTCAAACAATTATAAGCTTGTTCTAGTTACCTTGGAAGAATGGCACAAATATTGTTTGACGCAGAAAAATTAGACGTTCCAACAGATATTTAATTCTAATTTTTGCGAGCATCTTTGGTCCCCTCCTATTAGAGGAATTATGCAAAAGACAGATTGATGCAATTTTTATAGGCCCATGTGGATGGAATTCAGTCAAATAATTTTTTTTGAGCTATGTGGTATTAACAAGCACCCGGGCAACGCCAGGTAATAAGCTAGTTTAAAATAAAATCAGAGGCTTTTTGTTTTTACCTAAAAGCAAAAGTCAGGAAAGATTTTTTAATAAAATGTATTTATTTCGATGTGCTTAATATATATATTTTTTCATTCATTTATGATTTTTTAACTTATTTATTTATTTTTTTAAGAGATTAAATTTTTTTTAAAGGAACATAACTACTTGTTGTTGCTACTAGCTGCATTGTTTAAAACGTACGACTACTTCATTTTTACGTTTACTTAATTTTTCATATCCATTTCATCAGATGAGAGAAACATAAAAAACGAATGAGGTTTTAATCCAACGTTGATTAAGTACAAATACGCAGAGATACTGCAGACACGTGTTTCGGCGTTACAATGAGCGCCTTTTTTAATGCAAAAAAAATTAGCTTATGTTTGCACAGACATCCTATAAAAGAAAGGAGTTAGTTCGAGAGAAATATACTTTGTTTTCAGAAATCAGAATTTGATACTAAAAACATATGTTTGATATGCATTTGCAGTGTTAAATAATTAAGAGAATATTTGTCGGATGCTAGAATGTTGATGTTTGTACACGGGAAATTAGGCTCGTTTAGTCCTGGACGGAACTTCTTAGTTAAAATTTATATTGTGTATTATGTCTATTTTTCTTCTTTGTAAATATGGGTTTGTTATATTGTACATATTTTGCATAAAGTAATTTTTGCACAACGTAGCATCACTGTTTTTCTGATTTATTGAGTAAAACAAATATTGATTGTTTAGGGCTTAAACATTTGCTTTTACTTCAGCAAAAATACATTCCATTACAAGAAAGAAATGTTTCATATCGAAGAATCTGAAATTCATTATGATTCAAAGTACCCCCCCGCCTCATCCCATCCCTCGCCAAAAAAAAAAAAATATTTGAGAAAAGCAGGAGTTTCCGTGATAATTACTTATAAATATTTTCCAATAACTAACTCCGTTACAATTATTTCATCCTTATTTCTTTGATACTTAAAAAAATAAAATGAACAGCTTCATGGCATTTTCTTGACATACAGCCAATGAGAGATTTTTTTTTCCTATTCCTTATACACTAGGTGGCCAAAAGTATCCGGACACTTTCAAAAATTCACATTTTTACATATAGCTCGAGAAATAAGTGATCAATTGTTCTTTAACTTTAGTCATACAAAATATAGGCTTCACCAAACATTTCCAAGTTGAAATTAAATTACCCTTGCATTTGGGGGACGACAAGAAGGGGGTTGAAAGAAAAACCGCTTTTTGAACATAACTCTTCGAAAATAGCTCGGAATAAGCTATCAATTTCAGTAATTAATTAGCATACTATGTATAATTACTGTACAAATTTTTATGAACGTACCACTCTTACTTCTGAAGATATGAAACATTTTTGAAAAAACGGCAATTTTATTTGAAGTGTTTTTGCTCATAACACGCAGAGTTTTTGATCAAACCTTATCACAACTTCAGGAAAGATGACAAAATACAAGAGAAAGAACATACTAAAACCGTAAATAAAAATATTAAAAATTCGATGAGATATGAACGTTAAAAGGAAAAAATTTTTCACGGCGCATGCGCGAACGACAGAAATTTACAACTACAAAAATATTGTAGCCTGATTTATACTGCATCTTTTAAAAAAAGTTTCAGTTGAATATCATGAAAAATGAAAAAGATATCAGCGATCTAGTGAGCTGTATTTCATTCATTTCGCAGACAATACATAAATAGTGAGGGTCTGTCCACAAAGAGCTATTTTTAAATTAAAGGTTATTGCGTCGTCTTTCAAAACCAACGTTTCAGAGGGTGTCCGGATACTTTTGGAAACGTACGTATAAGGTCCTTTTGGCCGAACAGACGAAATGTGACTTCTATGCCGAATATAAATTTTCAAACTGTATACAATTTAACATTGAAAAAAAATGATCGATTGTCACCACACTATTTGTGGACAACCCCTCACTATTTATGTATTGTCTGCGAAATGAATAAAATACAGCTCACTAGATCGCTGATATCTTTTTCATTTTTTATGATATTCAACTGAAACTTTTTTTATAAGATGCAGTATAAATCAGGCTACAATATTTTTGTAGTTATAAATTTCTGTCGTTCGCGCATGCGCCGTGAAAACATACTTCCTTTTAACGTTCATATCTCATCGAATTTTTAATATTTTTATTTACCGCTTTAGTATGTTCTTTCTCTTGTATTTTGTCATCTTTCCTGAAGTTGTGATAAGGTTTGATCAAAAACTCTGCGTGTTATGAGCCAAAACCCTTCAAATAAAATTGCCGTTTTTTCAAAAATGTTTCATATCTTCAGAAGTAAGAGTGGTACGTTCATAAAAATTTGTACAGTAATTATACATAGTATGCTAATTAATCACTGAAATTGATAGCTTATTCTGAGCTATTTTCGAAGAGTTATGGTCAAAAAGCGGTTTTTCTTTCAACCCCCTTCTTGTCGTCCCCCCAATGCAAGGGTAATTTAATTTCAACTTGGAAATGTTCGGTGAAGTCTATATTTTGTATGACTAAAGTTAAAGAACAATTGATCACTTATTTCTCGAGCTATATGTAAGAATGTGAATTTTTGAAAGTGTCCGGATACTTTTGGCCACCTAGTGTAGACACAAAACGCGGACTTCCAACTAAATACATGGAAGGGAATTTCGGACCACAAAATTGCTTGCCTCAAAACCCAATTTCAAGCTACAATGTTTTTGAATCTCGCTGCATTGTATCCGAACTGAATTCATCGCTTATGTATGTGACTTGAAAAAAATGGGAGAAAAATATAGAGAGGGAGAAAAATGAAATGACACATGTAGGGAGAACTCCAGCGCATGCGCATGTGACTTCTAAAGAAAAAAAACGGTTATTCATAGAGATACATTTTGCAGTGACTTACCTATTATTTCTCTGTGTGGCATCAGCAATTTGGATGTCTGTCCGTCCCCGCCAGGTGTTTTCAACAGGGTGAGCAACTGGTCGTGCCTTGCCGTGTTCGTGAGGTGGGATATTAAAGCACTCGCTCCGAACCCCGCCATCTGTGGAAGGGAAAGGGAAACCGAGGGATTCAGATTTGGAAGGCATTTTTATTGCGTGTGATCGTTCCTGGTTTTATTCTTACTTCCACTGGATTTGAAAATAAGTCATCTCTTCAAACTTAGCAAAATAGTTTTATTTTTAGACATGAAATATCGCTCGGTACTAAAAAGAAATGTAGCTTGTAAACTCCCATATTATAATCGCATTTGGGGAGTGTGTAGGGGTATTGCGTTCCTCATTACCGCACTTTTTTCTTTTAAAGAAGAAAAAGAAAAAAATCATTCTTATTTGAAAACTAGTAGCACTAGAGAAACATGAAATGTGTTAAATTTTCAGGAATAATGTACTTTGAAAAACTCCATTTTTTTTTTTTTTTGAATTGTTAAGGCGTTGTCTTCGTGATCAAATAATCATAAACATCAAAATATTTTACTAACGACCCACATTTTTTCAATCACATATAATTGTGATCCACATAAAAATTAGGCAAAACGCTAGAATATTGCTTTTTTTTTTTTTTATTTTAGCAGTAAGATCTTATTTACTTTATTTTATTTATTTATTCTCAAAATAAATTTAAGAAAATCTTTCGTAAAATGTAATTTTACTTCGTCCTTTTTAAAACATCTTAAAGTTTGTGAGATTATTTTCCGGTGTATGCTATGACAGCACATTCAAAGTGTTGTGACTTGGGGTATTTGTTACTGATTTTTTTTTCTTTCTTTTTTTTCAAATTCTCTCCCATAAAGTTGTTAAGTTGTATACTTACAATATCGTCATCATGAGTTGTGTCACCATCTTCATCATCATGAAGCATGTACGTAGGTCCGGGCTTCTTAGTATCATATCTCATGTCCCGCGTGAAGGTTGGATTCATACCATTATCAACTGGCAAAATTGCGTAAAGGTTGTCTTCCAAATAATCGTCTTCAACAACATCTAAAAAATGAGAAAGGAGTATATTTGAAAGCTTGGTTTTGCTAAGAACTTGCATTTTAGCATAAAATACTATTTTTATAAAACGTAACATGTGTACTTGTCCCCTAACACTCATAAACAGGGTGATTAACCTGCCTCGAATTTCAATTTATTTCCGGTGGCTTCGTTTGCTGTCGCGATTTCGTTTTCATTCTGCCTGCACTTATTGCGTTTTGGTTCATCCTCATACTGATTGTTACCGATTAAGCTTGCTGCGAAGGAAGAGCTGGTGTCACTTAAATCGCCTATTAATATTGGTCTTGGTTTGGTAGGGATGTTCGCTAAGGTGCAAAAGTTTTCCATCTGTATGAAAAAATGAGGGTGTTTCTCATTTTTCAAAAATATTTTTTTTCTAAAAGAGCACTGTCGAAAGCATTAAGTAAATTACGTTTTCTATTAATTTGGACTCATTCTCTATCTTTAAAAAGACCCTCAGTGGCTGTTTCATTTTTGCAGCAGAAGTCAGAAGTGGATAAAACGCTCCAAGAAAGAACAGTTTATAGACAAGCCGAAATTTAAGGTGGGAGTTTCCATTGTTGCGGATTTGGGCTTATCAGAGATCCGAAATGGCTGGTGCGTCAGCCTGGCTGTACACCAAAGTTTTTCCCGAAACGTCATTCGAGACCTTGCTTTGTTTTAGAAATCAAACATTCCAAAATTTTAAAAAATCAATTAAAAAAATGATGAGAAGTTGAAAATATTTTCTGGTTGTGTATTTTATTATTTTTTTCTCCTTTTGCTTATTCAATTAACATCAGTGATTAAAAGGAGTACTTTTGACTTAAGGAATCGCCCCCATTGGAAATAAAATGTATTTTTAAGCGATGGGATCATTAGTAATAGAAGAATATTACCATCCCCTCCATTTTGTCAGTTATACTCGTATTAGTGCTACTTGGTCTGTCGAGTTAGTGGTTGCTTGTGAAAGCAGTAAAAATAGCGCTAGTCTAACCTCTGGTTATTAGACTGGAAAAATTTGTTCCTGAGTACAAGCATCTGATAGAGAGACTGAATTAGCTGTTGTTAATGCTACTCAAATATAAAATGTTATTTAGGGGACACCTCAACATTGTAAGGAGATACATGAGATGACCATGCATGTTTTTTCTGCAGCAAAAAAAAAAAAACAAATTTTTATGTATTCATACGCTGTTTTTTAAGGCAACTAGGAAAATGTATTCATTTTTCAGCTGCGAAAATAAATCGTGCTTTATTCTAAAATAATAACTCCCGTAATTAATAATTTCATTAGTTAGGGTAGTTTCAATGTAAGGTTTCAAGTTTCATCACCACTTTAGTTATCGTTTCAATGCAATTATTAATACAGCTATCATTTCAATGTAAATAATACTCTTAATTGTGAAAAAGCTTTGAAAATCCTTTTAGCAAACACCGTAATAACTTTAATAGCCAGTTTCAAAAATTGTCTTTAATATCCTCTGATGACTCATTGAAAAAATAACGCATGTTTCAATAAGCACGATTTAAAAAATCCAAACAGCTTTCGTGCTCTTTTTTTCTGTCTTTTAATTTTTAATGCTAAAATTACTTTTATTTTCTTGACCCATATTTTTATTACCTTAAGAAGATAATTCACTATATGAGTCTAAAATAATGCAAACTTACTAATAATTTTTGCTTGTGATGAACAAGTTTTAACAAGTTATTCGAGAAAAAAAATTGGAGTGCAAAAAATCTTTTACTTTTAGCAACGTTTTCATGCAGCAAATTCAGTTCTAAAATGTAACTTAATTCAAGATTAAGCACCGTTTAGAAAAGCATGTTGACGTGCAAATAATTCTGCTGAAAAGTTCACGTTTGTTCTGATTCTGGAGAAAAATATTATTGTTATTTAAAAATGTTCTCTTCTTTTACGGTATTATGTACATTAAGTTGAAAACAAAAATTGAACGTTTCATATATTTTACTCTACAAAACATAGTTTAAGTCTTAAAAGTAATAGCAACAAGTATAATCTAAAGGGGTATAAGCGTGGAAAAATCTAGGCGGGAAATACTATTATTTTAATCATTATTAGGAGCGTATAGCAAATGCACCCACAGCTCGATCATAGCATCCTAAGACTGCAGTTTCGCCCTTATTATGGGCTCCTCAGTTAGGAATAGCCAATGATCGAGCCGGAGGGAAAAAATCCTCTTATTGTAGCTGGTGTGGGTGCATTTGCTACAGTTCTGCCTCAGCCCTGGTTTACGGGTGGTAACTCATTGCACATTATTAGGAGCTTTAGTATAATTCCCAAAAAAAAAGTTCTAATTCAAAAATGCAGTTGGAAAGGTTATTTTTATACTCTTAGATTATTTTTAAATAGTAAATGGAAAATAATGTAAATGGCGATTTTCCATTTGGGATAATAAATGTAAAACTGGTTAAAAGAAATAATTTCTAGAATGATATCGAATCTCTGCAATTTAATATTTTTGGGGGTTCATTATTATTATATACTATGATTTATAATTGTGTTGTAGCATGTTTCATAACATACTAGTTTATTTAATCATGTGCTAGAAATACACTTATATAGCTTTATTGATGTATTTTATTAATATATTTCTTTTAGCTCTTTTGGGGGGGGGAGGACTTGTATTTGTGATTAAGTATATTCTTTTTTATTCATATTAGTTACCAATTTCCACTTCCATTTCCTCCACATGATCTGTAAATACACGGTTATAATTGAAAAAAAAAATAATGAAATACTAACCTCTCACTCCATCTTTATCTGATGAATCTTCAAACTTGATCTGATTTCTGCGCCGTCCATTCCCGTGAGCAAATCGCGTTAAATCATCGTCCATATTTTTATTCCTGTGCCTGGAGTTCCAACGAAATTCGACTCCGTCGGTATCGTCTGGTTCGAAACTTCCAAAAGTCGGCGGAGCCTCCGAGCTTTCTTCCAAATCTTGCTCTTTCTCCGGCGGCTCTGGTGGCTCGTATTTTATTTTTCGTACGCCCGGTATTGTGTCGTCTTCGATTTCTGGGCTTATTCTTCCCTGATCACGCACTCTTTTTTTGTCGTACGGATCTATCAATTCTTCGGGTATGAAGTTGGATTCTTCATCCACTGGTAACCAGTTTATTCCAGCCTCCGTGAATGCTGGGCGGTGGTTCATATCGGATGATAAATCTGCACGGATCACTGGTAACTGAAATATGTGATAGGTTTTGCTCAGATGCATTTTTTATACACCACTTTTATTAAATAAGAAAAGCATGTAAAATTTCAGAACTTATGTTCTAAGATTACTCAAAACCTCCCCCCATGTTCAAGTCTTATGATAATTAAACAATCTCAATTTATGAGGGAAAATAATGTTATTGGAACAATGCACACAAGAGAACCCAGCACACTAACTCATTATGTCCACATAAAAAAGAATAAAATCTTTCAAAGAATCGTGATACTCTCTTTAGTTAATACGAGATGTGCCCGTATGGCTGCGCTCGTGCTATATATTTTTTAACCACTTCCCTTACGATTTTTTTTTTTTTTTTTTTTTTGGACAAAATTGCAAAAAACACATTTTTTTTAATTTAATTTTGAAATACAAGAAAATGAAGCAATATAAACAAAATACGTAGGTTTCAAGTTGAATTTTTAATTATTTATAGGCATAAAATCAATTAGTTTCACCCGAGTTTTCTCGGGATAATAATTACCTGCAACTCATACGAGCCCGAGATAACTCGGGATAATCAGGCAAGCGGTTAATCCGTTTGAGCTTAAGTAAATTTTCCTTCCCATCCTGGAAAAAAGAAGATCCATATTCTTTCGATACAATGTGCACACATAATTTTACGAAAGCTCCAAGCCTATTCCAATGAAGGAATAACAGATCTTGGCATAATGACAACTGGCCCTCAATACTCCGTCCCGAAAACTGTCACCAAATTCAAATGCATTTTAAAATTATTCAAAGCCGCTGCAGCTAAGCCCTTTCAAGTTAAATGATTAAATAATAACTCACAGCAAACCAATTCAAAAGATATTACAATAAGAAAATAAAAAATATTACCAAGTTGAGATCCATCGTCTAAAAAAAATTAACGATCATAAAACAAATAGATAAAAACATGAACTTCCGTTCAGAATTAAACTCTAGAATCTTCTTTGCTCCATATTTAAGCAATAAACTGCTGCAAAAAGCATAAAAAGGCTTTTGAATCCAAGAAGTAGTAACAGTGTTTAATAGGAGAAAAAATAAAATGTCTAAAGAGGTAAACTAAAACATGTACAAAATTATATCATTTACAAATAAGGAGTAACAACTTAATTGCAGTTCTTGATTCACAATCCAAATAAGCTGTACGGATGCTGTAGTTTCTTGCTAATATTGCCTAAAAGAGGTGAAACCAAGACCGAGAGGTAGAATCTGACCTCTCCAATGAGACAGCTGCTTTGTCCGTGGCAAATTGAAATGCTATACATCCTTGTTTTATTTTTTAAATCGTTGCAAGTAGCGTGTTTAATCTCTTGAACTGCGAAAGTTTTAGTTCGCCAAAAACGAATTCATTCTAGTTTTATTTTTCAATTTTATTTTACTTCTTTAGTTATTTATTTTTAAGCCTTGCTTTTGTTTCTACAAAATACGATATTTTAATAAAAATAACGAAGTGAAAAATTAGATTTTTTTTTTCTTTAATTGCCTATAAATCAAACAAAAAATGATCTCACCTACTACAAAAAAAAAAGTTTACTCCTTAAAACTTTTCACTAGCAGTTCAAAGTAGCCATTTGGTTTTAAACTAAAATTTTACTTGATTTTTCAGAGCAAAGATTAAAAAAAAAAAAAAAAAAAAAAAGAAAAAAACTTTTTAAGTGACTCGCAGTTTCACAGCTTGAGTACGCTGCTTTGCGGTGATTTTAAAAAATATCCAAAAAGGGGCAAAACATTTCGAAGTTGCTTGGACAAGACAGATAAGTAGTTCGGTATTGTTTTTACTTTTCTTCAGCCGCCATTAGCTAGAGATTACAGCTCTTCCTATGGTTTATCTAAATTGCAAATTGCTGAAGCGCAATACTATTACAAACTTTGTGCCCTTTACCTCCTTTAACATTTTGGGCATTTCTGTAACTCCTCAACTGCTATAAGATTTTTATTACTATCAATCACAGTTTCGACATTTATGCTGATATATGCGTCTGCATTTAAGACCTTGGAGTTTGAAAGTAAATGAGTTTACTCAAAGGGTAAGATTTTAATTTGTCTTAAAAGTTTTAACTTATCCTTACAGATATCAAATCCTTTTCAAGAAATGATAGATTTTAAATTACGCTACATTTCATTGGTTAGTCGCCTAGTGCAAGTATTTTCAGCTAAAAAAATGGGATTGAGGTATTCTAGCAAATATCTTTTGAACAAAAATCTTTTGTAAATTCCTTTAAAAAAAATTAAGGGAAGAGTCAGATCTACTGGCCCACATTTGTTCTGCCTCAAGATCTTGTTTTCAGATTTTTTGTTTTTAACATTTTAAAATTGAGGGGCTTGGAATATGAAGTGGTTATGTTACAAAACTCTATTTTAAACTAAATTAGGTTCAAAATTTTATTGTTGTAGCTTCTTCATTTTCTGATTTTGTCGTTAAGTGAGAGTATGAAACTAGTTTTATAACACATTTTTTAATGTACGAAGTTTTACCTGCATACCTGCATCTGTTGCTAACCTATGTCCAAATTGCAGAACATACCTTTTAGCATATAAAGCTGATTTCTAAAAACAAAATATGCCGCTCTCATTCGATGAAACACGCGAGTAAAAAGTGAAAAAAGGATATAGTTGTAGCATATTTTAAAAAATGCAGCTATTACACTTATTCCTAAAGAAAGTTCCTTAGTAATTTTAGAAAAAGAATTAAATATGGAAATCATATCAAAACAAATTTAATTAAAAACAAAAGACTCGTTTCTTAATAAAATATCTCGAAATTTATTTTTAATACGTTGCCAATAATTAAAAATAAAAAAAATAATAAAATGCCCATTTAAAAGAATATTTTTGGTTGCAAAAAAAGTCTGCCGAAAAAAAATAATAATTAAAAATGATAATAGTATAAAACAAATAAATAAGTAAACAAAAATCCGTCTACACTGTTATTTCTTTCAAGAGTAGGAGTCAGTCATTTTTCTCCAGCCGGCATTTCTGCCATGTTTGCTGAGTCAGCATTAGAGTCGAAGACTCAAAGTTGGAGTGTTCTGTCGTAGCCGACAGGTGGAGTCAGAGTCAAAAGCTCTAAAATTCTAGTAGAGGAAGTCGGTCGTTTTTTCCGAGAATGCATTTCTGCCATATCTGCGGAATCTTAGCCGAAGTTAAGGATTCGGAGTCAGAGTCAAAAAAATTGAGTCGTCAGTCGAAGTCGATAGGCGGAGCCGGAGTGGAAGGTTCTAAAATTCTTAAGGAAGGAATCTTTTTTTTTTCTGTGCCTGCATTTCTGCCATGGTTGCGGAGCTGGAATCGGAATCAATGAGTCAAAATCAGAGTCCTTAAAACAGCTTAGTCAGAAAAATAGTTTCCATACATTCTTCATCAAAACTATTTTCTAACAAAGTTAGTTTGAAGGAAATCCACGTTGAAGTTCAAAATCTACATTGAGCTTAAATTTCCCCGTCAAGTGTTTTTGAACGGTTCAAATTGAACGAAAAATAGCTTAAATCAAAAAGCGATAAGGGAATGAGATATCTTCGTCGATATCTTTTGAACAGAAAAAATATCTCAAAACCCTACTTTCCAAGTTTTAATTATTCGATATTTATTTTACTTTTTTATTCCTTTGACTTTTTCTTTCTTTCTTTCTTTTTGACTAACGCATTTTTTTTAAGATGACTTAAGCCACTTTTAAGGTCCTTTTCTTCTTTCTTTTACTGTAACGGGAAAGTAGGCTAAAAAAGTTACACAGCCCTTTTATCCACCAGACCTTTCAATTAACATATTTGTTTCTTGGCTTTCGTGTTTCTAGTTATATTTTTGAATAACCAAGTCCCTTTTTGTGATTTCGCTTCTTTTTATATATTTTTTCATTTATTTGGAAGGATTTACTTTATTGCTGCTAATATTCGTGCTGAGAAGAGTAATTTAGGAAACAGGATAAAATATTAAATAGTTATAATTTCTTAAAATTGACAGACACAGCAATAATTTCAAAACATTTCTAACAATTTTCCCAACATTCTACTTTGAAAATTTAAGTTTGAATGTAAAAATTATTTTTCAATAATATTTCCGCATTTAAAACAAAAATAGTAAGCGAGCTTTAACGTTCCTTCTTTTACCTCAATAAAGGTGATTTCACGTATGTACACAGAACAGCCACAGACAAAAGTTTTGAATTAACTTTGCATTTATCTAACATTACATGCGTACAATTTCGAAAAACGTTAAATGTTTCTATGCTATATTATTCTTTTAAAGTTTATTTTGGATTCGAGCAGAAGTAAAATGCCTTTTAAATCCTCACTTTCTAGTTGCATTTTCGAAAATTTCAGATTGAAACGTTTTTACTTTTGCTAATGGAAGGAGTTCAATTAGTAAATGTAAAAATACGTAAGTTAAGTGAGTAAGATTAGCAATTAGAGTTGTACATCAGTTTATCTGAACTGCCATCATATATTTTTAATATTAAGCCCTGTAATACATGATGAAAGCTTTTAATGGTATTCTCTTCATCTATGTTGCCTGCAAATTATGGAACTTTAGAGTAATTTATTGTATTTTTTATAATGAACTTACGACTTTAAAAATTAACGAATCTGCTAATATTTCGCTTACTTTTATCAAACGCAACATAAAAGCAATACGATTGAATAAAACTCGCTTTTGCCTAATCGTATTAATTTTACACTAAATGCATTTATGCAAAGCATTGATGTATTCAGAGGTGGCTGATGGTTCTGCATCCCTTCCCGAAGTTTTCGAAATAAATTTTTGACTTTTAATTTAAGGTTCTTTGTTTCCCTTTCTTTCTGTAAACACACCACAAGACAAAATTTTTGTGAGAGGAAGCGAAGTAGAAAAATTAAGAAAAAGAAAATAATAATAATGATTTCAACTTCACATGTATGGCTTATTTATCTTATATGGTTAACCTGGTGCTATTCGTTCTCCGGGAGCCGTACTTTGTTCTGATTCGTAAAGGAAAGAGGGAAACTGACTGATTTAAGAGACTTGATTCAAGTCTTCACACAATCTTAACATTATTTGACTGAATAGTATTTGACGGAGACTTGTTAACTGATATTGTAAATTAAACGCTTGATCTGATTATTTTGCGCCAGAGTTCTGAGAGCTGAATTCGATTTCGTAAATATCTAGATACTTATTATATTTTAGTATATAACGTTCACGTAAAATAATCGTCAAACCAATAGAAGGGTTCAACGGTTTGAAACAATTATATTTATGATTAGCAAGGTGATATCTTAAGTAAGTCTTGCTACACAATAGATATATTGCAAACTTTACTCACGTCATTTGTAGGAAAGCGATTTGCATTGTCACCCATGTCTTCGATTAGCTTCTCTGAATCTTGGGTAGCTTGAAGAAGTGCTTGAAACAGTGATTCGGTATCAGGGTGCGAAGATTTAGAAACAGAATCTTTTATTTTCACCTGTCCACCCATATCCGAAGGCCAGTTCTTCAGAAAATCCACCTGT
This sequence comes from Uloborus plumipes, assembly GCA_038373865.1. Classification (NCBI taxonomy): domain Eukaryota; kingdom Metazoa; phylum Arthropoda; class Arachnida; order Araneae; family Uloboridae; genus Uloborus; species Uloborus plumipes. Next base: position 29,036 of record JAXGGA010010855.1, read on the forward strand.
GGACGTGCCGAGGACCTCTTTATTTCTGTTACCTTGATGTCATCATCTTCTTCATCTATTGGTGGGGTAAAAGTTTCATCGGCAAACATTCCACTCTTAGAGTCTTCTCTGTTGGGTTTAAATCTGTAGAAGGAAAGCAATTGATTGTCATTTTCTTACTTAATATGTTTGACGATATTGATATGAAATAGAATGTGGTAAAGGACAGAAAAGGGGAACTCTACAGTTGCCAGTGGCTGGAACTATCAATTTCATCAGTTGCCACCTTTTTAAATTATGGACATTTTTTTAAACTCAAAGTGCAAAATGATGTATTTTAAAAATTTATTAAAGTTAATATACCAAAATACATAATTGTACTTTTTTCAGTTCTATGTTTTTAATAAAATTCAGGGCCATCATTTCAAGTTTTTTTTTGGGGGGGGGGGCAAACGGTTCAAACACAATGCAATTTCATCGGAAAACATTAATAACCACGCCCACTCATATGTAAATACATCGATTTCTCAAACCCAGGGAGGGCAATTGACCCCCCTGTCCCCCCTCCCCTAAATGACGGGCCTGAATAAATTAGATCATAAAGGCAACATCGCTTGCTGAAGAAAGTTAATGGTTAAAAAATCGTAATAGTGTAATATATGTAAAAATTTAAAGTGATTTTTTATAAATTCTAGGGAGTTCCACCCCTTGCTCGCAAAGTTTAACAAAGGTTTACTGTTGTTTTTAGCCTTTGGGAAAGGGCTTGGTGCTAATTTGACGATCTGTTTCGCAATTTATCACCATCGTGGATCTCAACCCGTAACATTTTCATACGACAGGCGAAAGTACATTTTAATAGTATAGTTGACGCTCTGGTAATTAAAGCCGAACAGGGATGAGACAGAAAAAATTGCTTTTTATCAATATTCCGATTCAGAATATACATATCTCGACACTAAACAGACAGACAGTTTTTGCGGATGTACTCTAGATACGTTTACAATTATCAGATTAAAATGCACTGTATTGGCAACAATGTAAGTTCTTTTAAATCTTACTTGATATAAGCTAGTTCATCTGGATCAGGTGATTCTAATTCTTCAAGAACGCTTGGTGGCTGAAAGAAAATAAAATTTAATGTTAAGGTTGAAGGCTTTCAATGTTATTAAAACATTCCGAGCTGTAGTGCGTGATCTGAGTGTAGCGCCGCCTTGGGAATATTTTAATAGTATTTATGTTCACTTTTCTTTCATTATGACGCACAATTATTATATTTACAACAAATACAAGCAAAACAAAAGTATTTCTATTTTTTTTCAACGTGAATTATTTGTATCATTAATCAGTTTCACATACATTAGCATATTCGGCGTGTAACATTGTTTATTTATTTCACTTTTATTTCACATCAGTGCAGTTAGTTATAAAACACTATTTCAATTTCTTTTCTCATATTCAAAGGCCATTCTTAGCAATAGTTTAAAACCCTACATTGTTGTCCCGAATTGAAAAAATAACTGAATCTATATATATAAAATCAAAGTTTGAGGACGTCATGAGTCGCGGGTCAAACGCTCTACTGCAAAATTTACGCAACGTACGATTATGAAAATTTGTACAAAATTAGTCCGCATACTGATGATGTGCAAGTCGTAGCCGAAAGTTTTAAATTCACCCTAGATTTCCTAAAATTTAATTAAAATTAGGTAATTAAAAACTTATTGCTCCCTGTTTTCGTACTCCAAAGGAGCAGTTTTTGTAATTGACGTGAAATCAACTGCAGATTTCCTCCGTGCACGCACATTGTTTAGTTTTCAAAATAAGTATTTTATTTTATTTTCAGCTTTATTGTCTTCACTTCTTCAGATGATTACTTCTTTTTTTTTCTGATTTCCTGAAACATATTGGTTTTTGAGCAATAAGTTTTCCTCTCTATTATTTCCTTTTTCAGGATAATTTATGAAAAAAAATTCTTCAAAATTTGCAAAAGTACATTTTACAGTGTTTTTATAAGGAGCAGTTAACTTTGCATACGCCATTTTTCTAATAAGTATTTTCATACAAATTTATTAATTTACTTCTTGAAATTTCTATTTTATTTGCATATCATCAAAGAGCAATGTTCTGTTTGTGTCTAATTTTACACATATGATTAACATGCCTCGGAAAAAGGAAATAATTCGATTATTGAGAATCTGGCTCGGTTGTCAAATTTTCGGCGTAATAATTTGGTTTTAGTGACATTTAGTTTACGTTTGCGAAGGAAAGATTTCCCTCGCGCATGAATTGTCGACAAAGATTTGACACCAATAGGGAGAGATACCAAGGTCTTCGACCAGATTTCCAATCGCTGAAATCCTCCCGTCTTTTTGTTTCTAATTTTCCACATAGGATTAATAGTTGAAAGTAAAATAATGCGCCAACTAAAAAAAAGCCACTAAGTATAATGTGAGAATTCCTTTTAAAAAATTCACCAAATCAACTTTAGAAGCTCCTATTGTTGAAATCTAAATTAAAATGCAAAATAGGAGAAAAAGGGGAAACCATGGCGACGATGCAAGCTTAAACTTTTAATTTTCGCCTGTAACTGAAAAGTGTATACGAAAGATCTCAGTTGTTGAAACGAACAGAAATCTTTACGAGCTTTTCAGAATATTGGTCATGCCAGAAGTCTCATTAAAATGTAAAAAAATCTCCAAGTAAATTAATTTGACCATTCTAAACCCATCAGAAGTTTTGATGGAACTATCGTTCCAAAGGGCTGGATTATTATTATTATTATTATTATTATTTTGTGATCTAAATGCAATAAAGGCATAACAAAGGTTTTGAAACAAGAAGCAAAAAAGTGTGAGCCCTTTTAAATATTTTGGCAAGATATTAAATACTGCCAAAATGAAAATAATGATGGTAAACTTTGTGCCTATTCGGCATGTTCAGTTAAATAGTTATCTCTCATAACATTCCACAAAAAGTAAAAAATAAATCCTAACTAAAATTACAAACGAATCAAGTAAATAAAAAGGAGATTAGCTGAAACTAGAATTTCGCTTAAATTGAAAATAACTAAAAAAGATTAGTCTCTGTTAAGCATGGGAAGTTTCGCCAAGTGGGGACTGCACTTAGTTTTCTTAATTCGTGCATTATGGATGCAGCGACAACAAGCAAAAATCTTTTAAATTTTACCACAGGCAAAGCCGTGGCGGTCAACTCTATTATTTTATAAAATATGTTTTTGTGCGACACATGTAATGTAATTAAACAACTCTCGTTATAGAAACAGTGTCTTTCGTAATCAAATGTGGCATTACATTGGTTCAGATTTCCAAAGTGCGTTGTCAGATACAAGCTAATTCTCATATGCATTGTAAAAAGGAGCTCTCCGTTAAAAGGAAAACTATGTAGTAACAAAATATGTATCAAGTGATGCGTTTAATATGAGTTGGTTACGTAACATTAAAGATGTTTAATTATCGTTTAAACCAACGATGCTCTTCAAAAAAGCTCTTACTTCGAATATTACCGAGAGCTTCACTTCTCTGATAGATTTTATGTATGCCGATGCAAAAAAAAAAGGAAGTTACTTCTTTGCATGAGTTTTGAAACTAGAAACAATTTTGGTTAATAATTTAAAATATTGATAAGCAAATAATGAAGAAAATAAATACAAAAGACACTGGAGGATCACCTGTGTGCAAATATTTCTCAAGTACACTGTTAAAAATTTTCCTGAAATTTTACGGTAAAAGTTACTGGCATCTATGTTTCCAGTAACTTTTACTGTAAAATATTTTTTTTTACTGTAAAATTTTACGGGAAAGAAAACGAGAATTAAAAAGATACATAGGACAAGGACCGAACCCAGAACCCAATTTTTACACACTGCTTTACTATCCACAATACCAGAGGAGACACATTAGGAGAGCGGAACTAGGGTGTCATCTGCATCGCACAGTAAGTAACGTGGTGATCAATTGGCGCTGCAATCGCAATTTTTTTATCGGTACTGCAAAAATTTTCTGTACTGTAAATGCTATATCTTACAGTAACATTTACCATAAAAGCTTCCTAAAATTTTAACAACGTAAGGTAGATAGAAAAATAATAAGTATTAATCCTCACCACTTCTGGTAGTCCAAAATGCAGCATTCTGGAGCAAAATCCGGGATCGTATGATATCTGATGTCTATTAACATACAATATATATTGTACAACACATTGTGTGTAGTCATGTTTCCATCGGTATCCTCCCGCGAAAAGTCTTGCGAGTTCATGTTCTAATAGTTTGATTTCCTGGGATCCAATTCCATGGCGGAAAGCATCCACATCAGTCCCATAAGGCATCTGGCATCGACCAAAGGCGTTGTCTGTAAACCAAGCATTGGCATACTCAGAAATGGGATTTAATTACGTTAAAAAATTATAGTATAACTTTCTTATGGAATGAAAAATAGTACGAAAGAAGAAACTTGTTATCTTAAACTCTAAAGGACAAAAATTTTCTATATTAACACTTCTTCTCTCTCTCATATGTATATATGTATTATTATACAAAAATAGCGAATACAAAACAAACCACTATTTGCAATAAAAAACCATAAAAGAAAAAAAAAGCTGAAAATTAATTAAGCTCTAGTTATTAAAAATTCAGTAATAGAGTATCTTTATTATGAGATTTATTTGTAATCAGCCTATCTTTTTTAACATTTAAAGAGCTATCTATATACGTAGGAAGAGAGTGAATAATGTGTTTTATAAGGGAACTTGTACTGAAGTATTTTCAATTTTTGGTAGTAAATGTGCACCTTTTTATTATAAGTAATAATTAAATCTTTTTCCAATGAAATATTTTATATTTGTTAATTAAAAGTATTTTTCTTTAAAATCGTAAAAAAATGAGTAAATCAACTTCTAATTAATTAGCGAATGAAATATAATGTGTGGATAAAAATAAAGGATTAATAAACGGTTAAATAAATGTCCAATTAAGTTAGTGAATAATGCAAAACAAAGTGAATACATAAATTGATAAATGTTCAAGCAATAAAAAATGTATAAATCAATGAATATGTAAATGAATTTAATAAGTAAATAAAATGAACTATTCCGCTGTGCATACACTTGACAATTTCTGCGATCCAATTAAAAGTAAAACATGTCCAATGTTAAATAAATAAGTATAGCACCGAATATCGATAGGTCTTAACTAGGATTTGAACTGCTAAAAACAAGAATTTTATTTTAAAAAACTATTTACGATTCTACCACACAATGTTACAATATCAGTAAGATTGGCTTCTACTATTACGTGCGTTTGATTTTCAGATGTAACTTTGTTTCTTACTGATATCAACATGCTTAATAGCATGATTAAAATGTTTCTAGATAAGTGGCACCACAAACAGAGTATATATTTTACTATTTCACTTTGCCTCACCATTTACGCCACCCTCCCCAATTATATTCTTAGATTTATCTTTACTTTTTGATAGGAAAGGACTTATTTGCTTTCTTTTTGCTAAAGAAAAGGAAATGATTTAAGTTTTCACATTGTCATTACAATTCATACCAATTCATTTTTTCCGTCAATTTCTTGTCTGCAGTACTTGTTATTTTCATTTAGTTTTCCAAATTACCTTCTGCAGAAAAAGCAGAAAAACGAAAAAGTATTTTTCTGAAATCAGTTTGGATTATCCTTTACTTAGAAACTGAGACAATTAGCTCAGCAACGTATAATAACAACGCATTTTCATCCAAAACAGAATTAGAGACCATTGCATTCTTCACTTCTTTTTTCAAAATGAAAAATTTGTTTAAATTTTCCCCGTGTACATTTTTTCTCTACTTTTGGTGAACGAAAAGCTTGTCAGATTAACAGGACATTAAAACTTTTTTGCCCTACAATAACAACGAAGTGGTATGAATTAAGTCCACTGAAATCGTTGGCTTTTAGTTACGTTAAAAGATTGCTTTGCAATTGATATTAAAATTTAAAAATCCTTTGCTTCGTAGGATTAAAGAATTCAGTTGTAGGGGGGATTTTTTTTCCCGTTAAAAATAAAAGTAAAGAAATTGCGTGTTTTGTATTTTACTTGCTTTTCTTCCTTTTATTTTGTCCGTGTTTGAAAATTAAAGAAATTAAAGTAGTTGGCTGCATTAGAAATTAACCAAGCTGTGGCATAAAGGTTTTTTTTTTAATTCTGGTAAAGCCAGATTAAGGATTCTTTATGATGTTCGATGACTGTTTTAATTAGTTGTTTTGGAAAAAGTGATGATTAATTTAGTAGGAATTTTAATATTCTTTATGGCAAAAAATAGAAGATTAAATAAAGAGAAAATTTTTCTAACTCATTAAAGAGGTTTAAAAACTTCTTTGTTTGTTTGATTTAAAAACCAAACAAATTATTTTTTCATGTTTTACATTAATGAACTTACAAGCACAGCAAAGCAATAACTTGTCCCCTTTTTCTTAACGCTTCCTTTTTCTTCTGTTTTAAGTTTCATGTATTTATTTATTTATACATGTATAATAAAACAAGATGTGTTTATTCGCGTACATGAGTGTGTGCCACGATTTTTGGGAAAACTGAAAAGTCTAGAAACATGAAAAACATGAAATTTGGTGTTATTAATTCGATAAATTAATTCTTAAAAAAATATATTTTACGTAATTTTTGTCATTTTTTCCAAGTAGTGCATAAGTTATATATTATTTTAATCTAGTATTGTAAAAAGCGAAACTTACTTTTAATAGCCTGCTATTTGTTAAGGATCTCGAAAAATGAAAATAATTCTCTAAAATATTAATTCAAGGATAGAAAAATATATACACTGCAGTGAGTTAGCCTCTGTATCCCACCCCCTAGAGGTAAAATAATTTTTAAACATCCGGAATCCAGCTCCAAAAGATTAAAAGGTTTCAAGGGAATGAAAATTAATATGTGACCCTTAAAATATTTAGTTCAACAAAAGAAATCTCACATGTATCTTTTCTTTTTCTTTTGCAGATCAGTATTATCTAAGAATATATTAATTTTCTTTTTCTTTTTAATTCCCTAGAATGAAATTAAAAAAAGAAATAGCATATTGAATTGCATGCGCTCTGACAATAAGAAAAAGTTTTTAAAATGCGTTATATGGATAACTGAAGTTTTAAGCGTAACCATTTCTACATTGCATACACTTTCTAAGGCTCTATAATACTTAAACCGTAATCCATACCTCCACAGTTTTTAACTACATTTCCAATAATAAAGGGAGAAAAAAAACAAATGTAAACTAAAAAAATATGCACATAAGAATCACAAATATGTGTTAGCATTATTCTAAACTGATTTTATCTTCAACAGTTACACAATTTTGATATTCATGGTCCAAGTAATTTAATGAAACTGTTTTGATATAACATTTATCTTTCTCAGAACAAAATAACAGATTTTGCACTTATACAGGAGTTTATTTTTGCTCGGCTGCACGATTCAAAATCTACTGAAAAGTGTGAGAGTAGTAGCGAGAAGTCATAGTTATGACGGCTGAAATTTCGAAAAGATTTGTTATCCGTTGCTAAAAATTTAAGCCTTTAATTCAGTAATGCATATACAGTTTAAAAGTAAATAAATAAATAAATAAATAGGTATGTGTGATTTTGTATGAGTTGAAAGTTGGGTTTCGTAATTACTCGTGCATTAACTTTAATCAATTAAGCAGAAATCAACGGTCTACTTGTTTATCCATTTCTGTTGTGCATGCCGAAGCACTTTTTAAGTGTTTAGAAGAAATATTGCAATTAATACTGCCGTGCTAAGCTCAAAAGTGGTATTCGTACCACTTTCATTTTTACAAAAAGAGTATTCAATTTAGTCGATTAATTTGGCTGATATTTTGTCCATGTTTAATTTATGTTATACCTTCCTTTGGACTAATTAAAACAATGATACTGTTTGAGAAATCCATGCATATGTCAATTAAAGTTCTGCGAAGAACTAATTATAAACCTCTGCATAAATTATTTATTTGAGCAATTAACACAAAACACAATAGCACTATTAATTGCGCAATGTCAAAAGATGTTTGAAAGAATAGCTGCTGAAATATATTCAGAGAAAGTCCTTAGAAATTCCGGACATTTTAAATTACTGATTGTCTTGTTAGCATTGCAACCTCCCCTTATTTGTCTCTTAGGAGATTTTGCAAGGAAGATTAGTTAGAAAATAAGTCGCCTAAGCTATTATCTTTTAGAAAAGTACTTTGGAACAAACTCTAACGCATTTTGTATTTTAGTTTGGATTAGGGCTAAGCGAATATTTGAGGAAAACAGAAGTAAGATCATGTAATACAATTTAAACAGTTACTTTAATCGCAGTTCTATTTACGTTTTTTTTTTTTTTTTTTGTATAGTATAAAAGTAATACCACAAACTGTCTGAATTGAATATTTGACTGAAAGAAGATGTTAAGTACGGACAAAAGTAACTTACAAAAAAAGTTATCTTATCATCAGGATTTTTTCCTTATTTAACACAATCAGCCATAAAAGATAAGTAACTGTATTTTTTGTAACAAAATGCACAGGAAAGCATGGTCTAAAGGAAAAAGGGTTTCAAGTAAGAGCATATGAAATTAATGAATTAAAAGAGTAGAAACAGCATATTTCGTCTCTTGTGGGCTGGGATAAAATGGGCCGTTGTTCCATTACTTTCACATTTAAAGTTTTATTATAATAAAAACGTTGTTGCGTCATTTAGGGCCATTCTACGGAAACCCTGCTATTTTTCCCGCACCAGATGCTCATATAAAAAATCTGGTATTGACCCCACACTACTTCCTTTTACGTGTCAATTTCTTAGTAGTTGCCTTAAGTGTTAAAAAAAGTGCTTGGAGTGAGCAAGGTAACAATTGAAACATTTACTCCCCTAATCTGCCACGAAACAATACAAAAAATAATTCACACTGTTTAATTTTCTAAATATTGCTGATTTTAATATCATTCAGTGAATTTTTCGCAAAATATCGCCAATAGCGCCAAGTTGAACCCAAATTCAAAAAATAATTTTTTCGCCAAATTTGTCACCAACTTGGCGATATGTCGCCAAGTTGGAGTCAAACACTTGGCGACTAAAAGCTTGGCGACATATCGCCAATTGGTCGCGCCAATTCATATCACTTGAGTCTGCATTGAAATTAACCATTTGCCCCAAAAAAGGGGTAAAACACCCCCTTGGGAACACTCGAATGCAACCACAAGGGGAGGTGCACAACTAGACCATCCTCGGAGTCTACATACCAAGCTAGAAGCTTCTACGACATATAGTTTTTGAGTTATGCGAGACATATACGTACATACGTATATACAGACGTCACGAGAAAACTCGTCGTAATTAACTCGGGGGTGGTTAAAAAGGATTTTTCGGCTGTTTATATGTTGGTAGGTACTAATGCACGTGCTGAGAGGTTGAAAAAACTACTGAACATTCATTCGGGGGTGAGCGAAATCAAAATTTAGACCCAAATTTGAGTGAATTTTTTTCCGCGATCACAATACTTCCTTTACTACGTAAACGGAAGTAAAAAGTATCAATTTAAAAAGGAGATGAACCAAGTCTTTTGCAAAAGAAATTTCATACCGGTTTTTTTAATCAACAAAAAAATTTTTGCTTATTACAATCTTAAAATTACAACTTTTTAATGAAATACATGAGCGTCACTTTCGGGATAACGCAACTGCTTTTTCGCAGAATGGCCCATAAAAGCTGACAGTGTTTCCCTCTAATTGACTATTAACACGTTTTGCTCTCACAGTCATGTTGTAGAATATCTTAGCTTCGTATCTGACTAGCTTTCGACACTTTAGAACTGCCGAAAACCAAAGCCATTGGCAACACTGTTTATTGTCGTCAACTTCCATCTCATAGTTAAGGTTTTTAAAACTTGAAAACTTATTGAATGGATTTTTTTTTGCTCAGTTTCTAAATTTTCAAAAGTTTTCAATAACAAGGATAAACAATACTCCTATGTTGATCCAGCATAGGGGGCTACCAATTGCGACACAAGAATAAGAAGCTGCAGTCGATTTTTTTTTAAGTGTCAAGATATCCCCGAACGATCTTACGTGGAAAGTGTTTAATTTAAATTAAGTTTTAAATTAAGATAGAGCAAGATCGAATGAACAGTTTTTTGAAAATGCTTGGAGTATTTGTCTTTTCTGGTGCAAAAAATCCATCGTTAGCGACTCTGCAGTCTTGAACCTATGCGAGTCACAGACATACATATACGAGGTAAAGGAGCCATATTTCGACCCCCGTGCACAATTTCGTCTCATATGTTCCTATAGTTTCTATGTTCTAACTCTAGGTGTCGCCATCGGTGGCAATATTTTGTTGGTAGAGGTCAGGAGTACTAGTTAGTTATGGAAGTTTCATGAATCTTCTCCGTTGCTTTGCCACTTGGAAACACTGCTTCTACTTTTTGAAAAGATGTGTTGCCATAATATTATTCATGAATGCTCCTTTTGATTCATTCGAATGTAATAATTAGGTTCTATGCGACACGTTTGTTGAGGATCAGCTAAAAACTGAATAATCTGATGATGTTGCTGTATTTGAATTATTTTTATGTAGGACAGAAAGCCATATTGTCAGACGGGATATTTCTATTTTCGTCATCTACCAATAGTGAAGTAAAAACAAAATCAATGACGATGTTGAAGAAAATAAAATCATTAGTGAATCTTATTTCAAAAGTTAAAAAGAGTCTACATAAAGTTGTTAATCAAATATTTTGTACAGAATTTTATTACTTGTGATGTTCTTCTTTCATTAAATTTTATCTTAAAATATATTTACCATTGTTATTACCTTTGTTTCAAAATATTTTTAAACCTTCTACTAGGTGCATTACAAGTAGGGATGAAATTAGTGAAACTTTCATTTCTCTTCATCCCAACTCCATTTTTATCGCTTTTTGATAGTTTTATGCCCGTAAGATTGTCCAAGAAGGACAAAATGAATATCTTAACTGTTAAAGTCAAAAAGTCAAAAATAAAAGTACCATGTCGAATAACAATTTAAAATATAATATAGCGTATAAAAGTGCGATATATATATATATATATATATATATATATATATATATATATATATATATATATATATATATACACTAAGAATATAGTACTGTTATCAAACGCTTGCATTCCTTTCGTTTTCTTGTTACTGCAAATCTACAAATACGAGATATGCGGTGCTTCCAATTTTTTTTTCTTTACAACGATAGCATACTTGTGGATTTGGAGCTTACACGAGTCAAATGGATACTCTGATTTCAAACGACAAAATAAATAAAATGATTGTGTAAGGAAAACCAGAAAAAAAGTTTTCGATTATTTTTTAAATGTTTTATATTGGAATATCACCCTACGACGCCACAAGTCTCCTCTTTGATAATGTAAGGAAATAGTTGTGAGCTATATGCAAAAAGTGGCGGTTGATGGGGTGGGATAGCTATATTTGGATTCTGGTAGCCGTTTTGCATTATAATCAGCTGTAATAGCATCAGAAGCATTTTTATGACAAGCAGTCTTATTAGTTACAACTTTTTCTTGCTTAATTCTAACTCAAAACTGTTTATTTTCACGTAAACTTGCTAGTTAATATGAGAAATACAGCTTGCCTGCTTTTAAATTTTATGCTAGTACTAAGCCTGGATTTTTGTCTCCATCCAAATATTGCGATAATTATCGTTTGCTTAAAGTAAAATAAGTTCAGTTTCATAGATTTCTTTAAATCTGCTTAATTATTTGATATAATTATTTTTTTTCTTTCATGAAACATATATCTCTGATGGTATATTTCCAAAGCGTTTGAGAAACCAAGTTCAGAAATTCCCCCAGCAGCTTCTTGTAAACCACTTTTCCGTTTTCCCACAAGTCTTCTCTTAATGACTTCTAATACCCATTTGCTCAAACATCGGTTTGCATAGTTAGTATAAAGACTAAATATGTGTTGAATGTTTTTGAACTTTATGCTAGTATTCGGCATAATTCAAATATTGCGATAATTCTTGTTTGCTTAGAGTAAAATAAGTTCAGATTCATGGATTTCTTTAAATTTTATCCATTCATAACTAAATGTTTCCTTTTATGAAACGTATATGTCGGAAAGTAATATTTCCGAATCGTTTGAGAAACCAAAGTTCGAAAATTCCCCCAGCAGCTTCTTGTAAACCACTTTTCCGTTTTCCCACAAGTCTCCTCTTAATGACTTCTAATACCCTTTCCCTCAAACATAGGTTTGCCAAAACAAATCCAGGAAAAAGATCCCGCGTCCCGGAAAACTTTCGGTGCGACGGGCGGCAGCGCCGGAGTTATGCGGATTATATTGCCAGCGGGCCTGAACAAGAGAACAAAGGATTCCCTCGTCGCTTTTCCAAGTCGCTCTGCAGACAGGGGAGGAACACAAAGGCACCAGTTGGGAATTTTTCCTCTAATAAATCCTTTTGCTCCTAACAAGAATCCCCAGCAACCGGAGAATTCGACGCAGATCCTATAACACGAACTAACAATCATTTTACGTTACCCCATCCCCTGTTTTAAAAAGGTTGAGGGGTTGAAAAGCGTGGATACATACACACACGGCTGGCTTTGCATGTTCCTAATTACTGGTTAACCCCCACCTTCCCATAATGCATCTTCCTTTCCCCAAAACACGAGCTATGGTTGTCGTCGACCCCCACGCAATCTTTTTGGTCTCTTATACCTTCGGCTGTGGATTTAGAAGATTATATCAATTATTTAAAGATTAAGTCTTCGCTTCTACGGTGTGCTGTCACGTGGCTTTTCCTGGCTCCAACTGAATCCTTTGTTTCACATAGCTTTCTACCTTTTCTGTTTTGAATAGCTGTCTGCATTTGACATGTGCAAGCAATAAAAACTAATGGAACTGCTGTTTACTTTTTGAAGAAAAAAATAATTAAGAGTATAATGGTTATCTTCTTATTTATATAAAATTATTTGTTCTAAATCAAGGTCTTCTGATTATAGACTAAACAAGATTTTTGGAGCGTGCAAAAAAACCACAATTACATTAGAGGCTCCACGCAGCTAAATTTTTAACGCTGAAAGATTAGGGCTGCAGGATAAGCCGAATACTATGCTACGATTGCAGTCGATTGCCACGAGTCAGCATTAAAAAATCGTAGTTTCCAATTTTCTAAAAAGTTTTTTACATTGTTTTTTCCTAGATTTACTGCGGATAATCGGTAGGCATACCTTTGCTCTGTACTTTTTAACAGAATAAAATCTGCAAAAATTTGAACAATGAACAAATTTTATATTTTATGCTTTTAAATAGCTATAATGTTTCAATTATCGATTCGAAACGTAAAATGGTACGAAATATTTTTGCGATACATAAAGGCAGCAGTTTTAGCAGCAATATAAAAATTTGCTTAAATCACAAAGCATTATACTACTTTTAAACCATTCTGGTCTGCCACTAAAACAATTTTTTTTGAAATTCACAGTGCAAATATACTTGCGCAACTGTATTATGAAACAAATGTTTCGTTTCTACGTACCTTCCACAACTATACATGTATCAGTTCAAAGTGATTTAAATTATAAAATTATAGTCAAAATTATAAATAAGTAAGCTATCAAATGCTTACTTACAAACAAACAGAGGAAAAAAAATGACGAAAATGTTGAAGGAATTAAATTACAGCACAGTTGCAGTACATAATTAAGTACTGTAAAAAAACACATGATGTAGAAAATACTTTTTTTCACTACACATGTGAGCAATGCCTACAACATATGCAAAAATTAAGCACCCAACTTACCGTCAAAACACTCCTCTTCAACCTCACAAACATTTTCACTAAACAGGCATCCTGCAAGAAAATAAAACATCTTTTAAAACATACACCAAAAATTGCTAAAGCAAAAACAAGAGAAAAGTTGCAGCTTAAAATTATTATTACGAAATGTAATAACAAAATTGAATTAAAAATAAAACTACTTTTATTCCGACAATGCTCCGATTATTCTTCAGACACTAATTTTTTTTCAAAGTAAGTAACGTGAGACTGGAATAGATACCTGCGAGACATTTGTATTAAAAAAAAATCTTCACGTATACCTCCAAAGAATTTAATTAATTTTTTGTTTTTCTTGTGGAGATGGAGTATTTTTGAGTTATCGTGAATGGCAAAGAAAAAAAATTCATTTATCTCAATTACACTTTAAAAGTTTTGAATCAAGTTTTCGTTTTTCTTTCTTTTTAATACCGTTAAAAAAGTATTGCGCATACATAGTTTTAGTTTTTTGAGTTTTAATAATCAATCATCACTGTATATTTCAATGTCTATTTGATTAAACTTTTTGTTAAATTTAAATAATAGATTACTGTTTCACATAGAGGCTTTTAATTTAATAATAATTACTAGAACCTTCTTTTGTGATAATACGTATTTTTGATTCCATTTTCGTTGTTCTTCTCAATATCCATAAACCAATTCGTTAAAGAGTCATACATATATTAGTCAAGTATATAATAATAATAATAATATACTCGACTAATATACAGTAATATGTACATACACTGCGATGCAAAAGTTTAGACAAAATGCAAATATGTGAATAAAAAGAAAACTATTCAACGAAATGCTTTCAAATTTCTACTGCAGGTACACAATATGGTCCCAAATACGTGTCTAGAGTTCTTATAATTATAACTGGAATCAAATTTTGGATAGTACAAAAGACATTTTTTTACATTGTTGCAAAAGTTTAGACAATAGTTAGAATTTATGCAAATATCCCTTGAAATGTGATTGGTGGAGGAAATACGGGACTGTATTATTCATTTATAACGTGCAGATATTGCTAAATAAATAATCAAAATCTCAAAAGCTCTTTAGTTCTCGTGTAAAGAAGATGAGAAAGTTTAGAAGCCGAAATTTGAAAATGAACCTACTTTATTAATTTTTTGTCTTTTAAATCGGCTCTAGTATGGCAGTATATTGTTTTTTACTTTGTGGAGAGCAAATTTAGACATGCGTATCGATCAAAGAGTCCAAGAAAAATTATATTTCTTAAGGATGAAGAAATTGAAAAAACGGCTCACACTGACGATTCGCCCTTTAATCCTACAAAACTTCAACTTGGGTCAAAAGCAGCACATGACAGCATAAGTAGATGAATAACTGGATCGAAATGCATAAATAAAAAAGCAAAGAATTGTGCCTGAGCCTTTTCGGACAGAGTGTCCCAAATGAGCCAGATTTTAATGTGAAAAGCAGCATATGTATCATCGTGACTAAAAAGTGAATGGTAATTTCTTTGATAAAAATTGTTAAAAGTGGGATGGCCTGGATGGATTATAATTCTTTTCGCGGGACTTGAGAAATATCCAATGATCACATGCTGTGCTGCTTTTACCAATAAAATCTGGCTAATTTGGGACACTCTCTGAAAAGGCTCAAGCACAATTCTTTGTTTTTTTTTATGCATTCCGATTCAGTTGTTCATCTACTTATGCTGCCACGTGCTGTTTTTGCCTCAAGTTGAAGTTTTGTAGGATTAAGGGGTGAATCGGCAGTCTGAGCCGTTTTCCCAATTCCTTCCTCCTTAAGAAATATAATTTTTCTTGGACTTTTTGATCGAAACGCATGTCTGAATTTGCTCTCCACAAAGTAAAAAACAATGTACTACCATACTAGAGCCGATTTAAAAGACAAAAAATTAATAAAGTAGGTTCATTTTCAAATTTCGGCTTTCAAACTTTCTCATATTCTTTACACGAGAACTAAAGAGCTTTTGAGATTTTGATTATTTATTCAACAATCTCTGCACTTTATAAATGAATAATACAGTCCCGCATTTCCTCCACCAATCACATTTCAAGGGATATTTGCATAAAATCTGACTATTGTCTAAACTTTTGCAACAATGTAAAAAAATGTATTTTGTAATATCCAAAATTTGATTCCAGTTATAGTTATAAGAACTCCAGACACGTATTTGGGACCATATTG